>AIHY01002145.1:0-10839 GCA_000331125.1 Phytomonas serpens 9T
GACGCTCTTTACGAAGCTTTTCTATGCCTTCTGCCAAGAGTTCATCCTCGGAAAATGTTTTATGATGCGAAAGGCCTTTCTTCTCATCTGAAAGTGTGTCCTTCATATCTCTTTTATTGTCTATGCTCGTGTAGGTACTCTGTCTGCGAATGTAATGCAAATCAACGAGGCTAAACAAAGATGTCACTGCAAAGCGTAATTGAAACCCTGACTCTGACCAAGTGTATTTGTACACATTGCGCATCTAGGAGGAAAGGAGAAATGGAAAGCAGCTATTTGAAAAGTTAAATTCATTTGCACAAACAGAAAGGGAAACCAAAGAAAAGGAGGAGAACAAAGGAAAATTGGTAAATACTTTTTTGTGCGAACCGCCTGCTTGGCAAAATGATAAGGATCGTGAGTCAGAAGACCCCTCTCCATTTGAAAGATATATAAACAATGTGGAAAAAAATATATAGGTGCCGTAACATATCACACCACTTTAGAAGCCACCATGCCTAATAAGATAAATATCGGAAGAAGCCTCCGTACAAATCTGAAACGAACAATGCATGATATAAAACTCAAAGCCCAATTAGAATGAATACTGATAAAAAGAAGTATCTGAATGCTCAGTGGCTACTCTCTATTTCATCAAATTGGTATAAAAGATGGTTGCGTTCGGTTGTCCTCATTGGAAGATCCTGAAAGAAACCATGCGAGCACATCTTCATCCGAGCTACATGGACCCAAATTGGTGGACTGCATTGCGACATTTACTGATTGAGCTTCTACACTGAGTAAGACATCGTAACCAAATCTCTCCACATTCGCTTTGAAAAGCAAAATATCTGACCTTACGGCGTTTAAGGCATCTATGTCTGAGACGGGAATTGGTTTCGTGACTTCGCGTATTTTAATCGCTAAGGAACCTATAAGTGGGACTACGATTCCTTGCAGATCGATAGGAGGCAGCAAAGGACGCAGACTGCGTATTAGCCTTGCTACTTCACGTAGCATAGTCATAATCCACTCATTCCCTCGTGCGTTATACTCTTTTGTTTCACTTCCCATGATCCCTATACAATCTATCTTTTCAAGTACTATCGAGTTAATCTTATTGAAAAAATTGTTCCGATGAGCCTGGCAATCGTTTACAACACGCATAAAATTATTGGTAATAAAGGACAAGAACTTGTTGGTGGTCCTTGAGTCACGGGGCAACACCACAGCACCTACTTGTGTCCTCTCGGAGTCGTTTTGCTCCTTAGGAGCAGTAGTCTGGCTACTTGCTGTACCTAGGAGACGCACCAACCGTTGCTGTAGTCGTGGAGTAAAGTCAACAAGGAAAGCCACACACTGAGAGGCGACACACAAATGAATGGTAGTAATGTTTGTCAAAACGCCATTCTTCATCGCCTGAGCGCCGAGCACCATACTCGCACACAAGTTGTCGTACAAAACTAAAAGCTCGTACATTTTCGAGGCCACATCCATTCCTAAAGAAGGGAAACGCGCCAGATAGCTATCATAATTTACGAGAAGCTCCAATAAAATGAGGAGAGAGTTGCTCGCCACACGACCGTTATCTTCTTCATTAAGTGAAAGATATAGTCTGTTAGCCCTGCTGCTAAACGCAGTCTCCTCATCATCCTTGGTAGACATTCTTGAAGGGGGAACAGTAGTGACTGGACATGAAGTTTGAATATTATCTAGAGATGTTGTCATCATAAAGGCATCCCATTCAGTTGCAGTGTAACCATTCTTGGCCAGCTCAATCGACTGCGAAGCAAATTCCTCGACGGCACGGTCATCACTCGAGCACAGATACTCCAATTGGGCTTGAAAAAATGAGTCAATACCAACTTTGGAAGTCCATGTTTCAGCCTCGAGAACCAGTTTCAGCTTTTCCATTTGCTGCGCGTGTTGTGCCTTTAGCGAGCACTTAGCCAAATTAAGAACTACAACGCTAATTCGCTTTCCTAGTCTAATTCGGTCCATCAGTTTGTTTAGCACCTCGGAGTGCAACGACGAGAGCGCACCCAATGGGTACAACATGCGACCGACGAATACGTTGCCAACGCGCACAAGCCTTTCTACTTCCGCGATGTTGGTGAGAATTTTACTGCTGCATCGCAGCTCCAGACAGATAGCAATAATGGACTCGGCGTCCTCACAAAGAGCAGAAAAGAGATCAAATGTCCACCGTGCTAATAGCTCGTGTTTATTCTCGTACATAGATAGTGCATCCAGTGCACATTCTAAAATAAAATATCCCCAACGCTGCGCACTCTGAGTAATACTTTCTACAAGAACCTCAATCAGACCCTCGAGGATCTGAATAAAAAGGTCAAAACGGCACTCACTGCAATACATCAACAATGACTTCTTTTCTTCTGTCGTCGGCTCTGGAGATATCACAAGGGAGAGCAGCCTATCTGCTTTGACATTGCTAAGGCATCCCTCACGATTCATCAAAAAGTTGATTACAGTCTCTCGAACTACTGCCCACTGTGCTAGTAGTTTCGACTCCCGATGGGTTCGCAAAGGAAGTGAAAGGACGTCCATGAGTGCAGCAGCATTAACAACACGACTGAACTCGGTGTCCGATATCGAGGAAGATTCAGTGCCGCAGCTTTGCAAACCAAGAGATACTTCAGTACATAGCAACTGCTCAAGATCCCTACGCGCCGCTGCAATGCGCGACGGTAATCGGGCCATAAAGTTAAGCCGTGGCACAGACTCCAAATTCAACCCTGGGGCTAACGACATGGAATTGGATGGAAAAGGTGCTTGGCTAGCATTTATACCATCCTTCTTACTCACTTCCAGTCTCTCACTGCGTCCTTCAGATGCACTTGTGGTTACAAAAGTAGTGATAGTATCGCGAAAAGACCCTTCCAAGTCAAGTAAACGATGCACATATATTGGAAGTTCGGCTATCTCACGCTCCGGTAACGCAGTCCAGTTTTCAATATCTTGTAGTAACTGCAGCACCCGTTGCGTGCAAGACAGGAGGGAATTGAGAGACTCAATGTTAGTCTTCCTCCTATACAATCTCCCGATACATAAATACTGATGGATTGCTTGAGTTATGCGTACTGCTCCGACATCACGTGCATTACTCAACTCACTTATGGCATGTCTGGATTTTGTACTTAATAGGCTAAATTCACGAGATTCTTTAAAAAAGTTTTCGGAATGGCTTCGAACGTGCTGAAGTAAACAGTTTTCCACTGATGCCTCCCATATTCGTAACTCCTTGTTGAACTGTTCTACAACCTCAAAGTCTTTTGTAAATGTGTCAGTACAAACTAACTTTTGGTCATCGGTGTGCTCACTCTCAGCGCCAAGCTTGATGTGTGCATCAGGGGCATCGGATTTATCAGATGGGGTATTGAAGAGGCGTCTTAATGCCGTCTGTGGGGTGTAGCTAGTGCTAAAGAAATCTTCAGGGACCATCTCAGGCCATGGTAAGTCCTCCAATCGTTGTGCAACACCCTGTAAAAAAGATAGCGTCTCAATCGTCTTCCGGCCTTCACTCCGGTTAGCGTGATATGCCGCGGAGACAAGGTTAACATAGTCATTGTAATCCGTTCCCGAAATGTGCTCGGTGAGTAAAGGAGAAGATTTTTTAGACGTCTGTTGGTAGTATAATGATTTACATGCATCCTCTGAGTTATTATGAGAGTGCCCATTGTAGTCAAAAGCTTCATAAAGCTTGCTACCGAGCCACGTACCCCAATCCACAGACTCCACGAACTCCTCAGGGTCATTAAGAATCGAAACAAAACTCTGGCCAACAGAACTCTGCAACGATTTGAAGTATTGTGTAGAGGAAGGAGTGAAAACTGAAAAAGTATTGTCGTTCTTGGCTGTATCGGGCATGACACTAAAAGGTGACAGATTATTTTCTGACTGCAACGTTCCTTCGCGACTATTTCGGTCGATGTACGGAATTTCCACTTTGTCTGAAGAGTTAGTTTCCTGCAGTGCAACTATGAGGGGCAAGGGAATGCCATGTACCACTGTGCTATCACTCTCATGTAACCAATTGGACAGCTGGTTAGACAAAAAAGTTGATGATACATCATTTCTGATGCACTCCTCAATTACGAGGGGTGGTAGTCCAAGCACCTGGGACAGCTGAAAGCATGAAATGCCTTTCTTAGCAACTAGAAATGCACAAATGACAGCAGCAGGACTATGTCGTGAAGTAAACGTGAAGTCGCTAATAGATAATGATGCCGTGTTAGATAAATTTAATGTACTATGATTCTGTATCATCGTGTTTTGGCTTCACTTCGAAAGGTTATGACTACCTTTTTGCGTGTGTACCTTATCCAATGCGATACCAGGATAATACTGCCAAGAAAAAATACTTGCGGAAGGGAACAAAAGATGCCAAATAAAGAGTGATGACAATTTTGTTAGAGAAGTTTCGTTTGTCGAGAAAGTGATGTATAGACCCTCCATTCGAATAATCAACAAAATAGTGCTGTTATTTTTATACCACAATGTTCTCCATTACCCTATCATTTTCGAAACTATACTTAGTGTCGATGCGAATAGATAGAACGACAAAAACTACAAAAAGCACATTGCCGCCTATTTATCTGGTTTGATTTATGGATTTGTATGCATTTACCTCGGCAAAACCTAGCATCAGAAACTCTAATAACATAATAATAACCAAGAACTTTGATTCCCATAAATAGTTCTATAATAAGTTCTTTTTGCCTAAACGTCACTGACAGAAAGTGATGATTAAGATAGGTTGCATTAAAAGCTAGTATTAGAGTCATACAGACCCATATTTGAAAGTAATGCACCTTCCACCCCTACCTTACGTTCTGGTTGATATGCCACGGCAGGCGTAAAAGAAGCTTCAGAGAATGCTTCGCGTATAAAATTACTATTCTTCATTTTAGCATTATCATCGTGAAAAGTTTTCGATAGTTCTTGATGGACGCGGAATAAAGACGATACCACCTAATGTTCTTCTTCTAAATCATTTCGCGGACTCGCAGGAGGGACTTATGTATTAGCTTCCTTTGATAGTTCTACAATGCACACTTCTGATGCCACCTCAGGTATGATTCTGGGTCGTGAGCCAGAGTTCATATCACTATCATTCATCACGGCTCCCTCCTGATCCTTTACGTTCAACTCGGAGGTTGTGAGAATATTATTTGCCCCTACTGTATCATTCATCTCACCTGCTATGGAGGGAACTGGTACGACAGCTGAAGGAGGCGACGGCGGGATGAACACCATTTCACCCTCATTACCCACCACCTTGTGTTGCTCTCCTTCCTGTCTCGATCGGCGCCAGTCTTGACCTCTCACTTCAGCTTTAAATTCATCTTCATTCCCGACATCGGCACTGGGAGATGATGATTTGTTTGGCGAGAGCACCAGTGGGCTATCCGATAATGAAAGCCCTTTAATCTTGATATCGTCGAGACTTTCATCCCTAGATGCACTACTGTTGACTTGAGGTGAGTGATTGTCTTTTCCTTTCGAGTCTGTGTTCAGGGAAGGAAAAGGATTTCTTGGTCCTACCGATGACTCCTTAGGAGACAAGAAAGCACATCCTATCGAAAACTGACCCCCCGTATTCTCTGAAGTCGTTTCTGTGGGTGCATTTGGAGTGATAAACGGTTGAGGAGAAATCGTCATTGGTAGTGATGCCCCTTCGAGTGCCTGGGAGCAACAACCAAAGTTCAGAGATTTTTCATCAATCCCTGAACTTGACTTTTGTGAAAGTGGTATGGTGTACTGGCCCTTTTCCTTGTTTGTCACCTCAAAAGTAGGTAACAGAGAGGTTTCCTTATTCGACTGTTGCAACTGCATATTTGGAATGGAAGTAGATGCGATGATAATCAAATCGCCATCTTTACTTTCTGGGTGGTCTGCCCCTTCATGGCCAGTATTTTCCCGCTCAGTGAAATCAGGTTTGCCAAAAGATGTCGAAACTACAACTGGGTAGGCATCCGGCAGGGTTGAAAATTTCGGAGATGACAACACGTCTTCTCTCTCATGAACACTCTGTAGTGAAGAGCGAGAAGTTGAAGTAACAGCAGAGATAACGTTTTGAGACAGAATCATCTTATTAGCATTAGATGGATAACCCTCACTTCGACTAGATAACGATCTCACAGGCGAAGTTACGGAAGGTTTARCACAATGAATATCTGATGCGGAATTATGTTTATGCTCTAAAATATCCCCAATAACAGAGGGAATTGAGGCTTCAATAACGAGCAAATTGGACCCTGAATGATTAACCTCTTTCTCAGGCAGATGATCGTCTTTTACATACTTGACCCCAGGCATCGACGATGTATCTATGTTAGGATATCTAGCTGCGCTCAAGGGAGTACTGGAGGCTGGGAAACTTTGAATTATTGCATCTGTGCTTACAACAAGCGATCCTGAACCTTGGATAGTCAGCGTTTCTCTCACTGAGGGTGAGCTATGAGGTGGCTCTTGAGGAATCACTCTTAATTCCTTTTTTCTTTCAAGCTCCTGAGTTTTTTCAAAGGAGGGAATTACAGAGATAGAAGTATGAGCATCCGATTGTTTCTTTGGTGAAGAATCCGAAGAGCCCACAACTGCAAGTGTCTGTGTGATGTGACCGGAAGCCTCTAAGTTGCCATGCAGACCAGGCAGTCCTGGTGCGTCCTCGGCAGTTGAATATTTTATAGGAAACGGATAACAAATGTGGCCCTCGCTACGAGAAGTAGTCTGGGTCGACGCTTGGTATTGGTCAGATTGTGCACTAACCTTCTGGACGGCGTCTATATTTCGAGGCTGGGTAATCTCCATATTATATGCAATCCTCTCCTCGAGTTGCTGAATAGTCCCACAAAGCCTTTCCTCTCGGCAGCGTGCAAAATTTCTTTCTTCCTCAATCTGCATTTTCATGTTCTCCTCTGCGAGCTGTATAGCTTGCATTCTTGCTGTATCCATTTCATCACGGAGAGAAGCCTCTTGGACATTTTTCTCTAAAAGAAGCCTTTTGAGTCTATCTCGCTCCTCCACCACAGTTAGCATCTCTTCCAATGATACCCCTTTAATAAAAAGCTGCTTGTATTTGTCCAATTGGCGATCAGACTGAATTAAAAGAGTTCTTGCTTGTTCAAGGTCCTGCTTCTGTTGTGCTAAATTTTGTGGCAAGAGTCGAAGCACCGCTAATTCCTCTATCAGAGATGTGTTTTCGCTTCTAAGCTTTTCGAGCGCCGCACGAGCTAGTAGGGATTCTTTTTCATCAGAGTTTCTTTGTTGAATAAATGTGTTCAATTGCTCGTTCATTTGTTGGATTAATGCCTCTCTTTGGAGGGTCTCCTTTGTGCCGTTGACTTCACAGGATCTAGACCGAGATATGAGGGAAGCTAGGGCCGAATGATTATCGAGCTTTTTTTGTTTGTTATTTGCATTATGGATACTTGAGGGTAAAACCGCCTCGTTTGGCATGGAGATGTTGTCGTACGTGGGCATCGGACTGCAATCAAGCAACTCTCGTAGTGCACTTTCTGTAGCCTGTAGTTCCATTGAAAGTTGGCGCACACGAAATGTTCGCCGATCACGCTTGAGGATGTCAATTTCCTGAAGTGAGGTTGTCAGTTTTTTCTCTAAGAAGCATATCCGCTTAGCTAAACCTTTGCTCACTAATGTTGCAGTTTTTTCTATAGAACATGGTGGTTCAGCAAGGATTGTGTCATCAAAATGTGTTCCGCTAAATGGCATATGTCTATATGATTTCATCTCTGACTCTTGCAAGAAGCGTATTGTCATCTCAGCATGGCAAAGTGCCTTCTTTAGTAGCAGGACTTCTTGTTTATCTTTGATCTTACGATCCATCTTGAGTTGCTGATTATCAGGTTTAAAGTGTGCTGCTTGTATTTCTGAATGGGATGAGGAGCTAGTGGCACAGCGCCTTCTCATAGCTTTGCCCACCTCACCAACTCTGCGAGTGAAACGATTTCCAGATCCAAGGAAACTGTGCGAGATGTTATGTCCACAACTTGGCCGCAATGCTAAGCCTGAAAGATTTTCTTCCTCAGGATTGGACTCTAAGATCCCTCTCCGATTGGCTTCTAAATTGTTGTAAGCATAGCGAAGTCTTGAGCCACGATGTCGAAGAAATTCAGTAGTTTTACTAAACTGATTTCTAGATGTGATTTCATACGGTGATTGGCATATTCTGCGCATTTCCTGATTCGTTCTCAGTTTAGGTCGTTTAGTTCGACCCAAGTCAACTGTATTGTTGCTATTTTCTGGTTTATGGGGCACCCTAAAATACTCACTATTAACAGGAATGCTAGGGTGAGAAAGTGGTGCTGCCTGAGCGTAAAGTTGGTGGCCCGCTTCACATTGCCCATCCTTCATTGAATTTAATACATACTTAGGGGTAGGATGTTCTGCAGGGCCTTCGAGCACTAAAGAAGCATTTTCCTCTCTGGCAAGGGAAACACGGCAGAGCCCATTCCCTCCAACCAAGTCTGTCGCGGCATCTTCTCCAGGTGTTCTAGCGCTCATAACAACTTATAAGATCAATTCGAAGGTGTTTCTGTAGTTTTAGCACGCTCAAACTAAACCAATAAAAGAGGACATACTATTATGAAGTTGTTAAAAAATAAAGAGAAAAATGAAGAATATGTTCTCAATACCTTTATCCATGTATGTACGCGATGTACTACACTTCTCAACAATGATGTGGGAAAAGGAAACTTAGTTCACAGCCACAGATACTGGATCCGATCAAAGGAGATTTGAGAAGCTCTATAAGAAAGTTTGACAACGCAAAGGAATGCCCATTGTCCAACCTAAAGACAAGTCAATAAATGAGGAATAATTTATTTTAGAATTAAGAAACAATGAGAAAAAATCACTACAATTGTATTATATTTAACGGCTAGGAAATATACATATTCAAATTGTCTAAATTTAAAATAAAATATCCTAAATTCATTGACAAAGGGATCTGAAGTCCACTTAATTTCAGCGCCTCTGTCACGACTTAAGACCTTTCGGCTAACCGAAACCTGGTTGCTTCACTAAAAAGAGTTTTGGCATATGAGCAATTTTTTCACTTTCCATTAAGCGATCCCTCCTATATTTATACCCCTTTATTCACATAGGAGAAATGTCAACAACATAAATGTAGATACTAATCCTACGAAATATGTTATTCGTTATTATTGGTAATACCTAGCTATCCACTCATGAACCATACTTATCTCCATAGTGTTTGCACTGATAGCTTGAGCAATATACTATATCAGCGATAAAGCTTGTGAAATATCGTTACCGTTTAGACTTTGAAGAGTATCAAATTATTTCAGTACTGAGAACACTAAGAACAAGCGAAAACCCTCCTCTATCCCCCAATATTACCTATATGTAAGTTGGTTCATTAAAAAAAGCTTATTTGCTTTTTTTTACTTCCATTTTCCCTTTTACAAGGGAGAGAGAATAAGGCCCACAAGTAGAATATTCATTTGTCACGTTTTCGCTTATGTAAACATGATTTTGGCATGTACATTACTGAATACTCTTAGCGTCAATAAATATAAAGAGGATTATCAGTATAAAGAAAAGACTAAACAACATATGGAAGGCAATCACCTTCCTAATACTCCTCCAAAATGTCAACATGTATGAGGGTGAATTTCTTACATCCTACTATTACATTTCTTTACGTAACACATATATTATTTAAGGAAAAGGATGTTACCTGATGAGTGAGCCAATCGGTATGTGGAATAATAATAATAAATAATTCTCATGTGGTCCTACAGGGATATGCTCATAGAAGCTGTACCACATATTCTTTTGTCCATATTGGCTAGACGAAACCCTCTACCGGATTGGTTCCATAGCGTTCAGACTTACCTCGATCCACACTAATAGAAGCGAGGGTGGTCCCCATTTGAGCTATCATATTCAATATATGTTATACCATATTGACAGAAACATCAGAAATAAATAAGACTATTGTATAAGATTTGATGAGCTTGTCTTCAAAGTGGTGGAAAGATGATGCGAAAATAGGGGCCCACTCACCAGCGGCCTTTGTCTAGTTCTCCAACCGGAATCTGTGTGTAAAAGTTCTGACGACTTATCTAGTGACCTGTTTGATTTAATCGCCTCTTCCGTGGTCCCATCATTTCCTTGTGGTTGGCCAAAAAAATCATCCCATGGCGCACTCCTATCCTGAACAGCATCCAAAAGTAACGCTTCCTTACCAGAGACCTCTGAGTTGCCTGTAGTCACGACGGTGATGTCATCACTGTTGAGCAACTGAAGTGATGTCCTGGGTGTCACTGGCATCGCATTACAAGATACAGAAGGCTTTACAACAGAGGAATGACTCAACTCGGGGGGGGTTGCTTCTACTTTTAGAGTGGTTTCTAGAGGTATATCAACCAGAAGAATACCCATCTGGGATGCACATCCGCCAGAAGACATTTGATTCCACACATTCAACGTGCTGGTTTGATTCACTTGAGACTCCGTTATAGTGATGGAGGGGTGGTTTCTCGAGATTGCAGATGACACAGCTGGTCCTCTTTTCCCTAAATTGATCCGATCCATATCTGTTTCCTTGTCTTCTAGTATTCCTTCTAAAAAATATTCCTCATCAACTTCCTGATCGACTTTGTCAGATATCGGGGGTGAGGAGCTTAAGCCAATAATTTTCTTATTAATACTCTTTAATGATTCTGCTGCTCCGCTCAGAGGCTCGTCTTGAGGAAGGAAAGCTGGGGATGTAACAGATGGGGATAGCTGAGAAACATACGAGCATTGAGCCGGGATGCGCGTTGCTGCTGACAAGACTTCGCTATAGCATTC
>AIHY01002161.1:0-10589 GCA_000331125.1 Phytomonas serpens 9T
GCGTCGGTGATGAGGCATGTTGGAGTACTCCTGCACCTAGTTTGGCTCTATAAAGGCTTAAAGGTGAAGGATGTGAATAAGAGAAAGGAGAGCAAGATAACAGCAAAGTTGCCTTGCCTGATAATAGAGCGACAGCGTAGAATTTGGTACAAACACAGATTACAATACATTCGGAATCATAATTATCATAGCAGTATTTATTCCTCGGAGAGCCTAAGCTAGGGTAATATCAGTGTCCTATGTCTAATGCAAAGCTAAACCATTTTTTCCAGACTAGGCAAAGATGCGGCATCGCATCTAAAAACCTCAAGTAATCTTGCCAGTTGTTCCAATTTTTCCTTACGCTCTCCACAAAGTGCATAAACACGAACTAAGTCACTTAAAAAGGCATCTGATTGTGTCAGTAGGCTTGGGTCTTCTCTCAAGTAGCGCTCTAATGTGTCCCTTACCTCTGTCATAAAGGTTTCTGACCCCTTGTCTTCATGGCTGCAATAGAGCAAACTCGTACAATGTGAGGTTTGAGCATTGCTCTTGAGCTGTTGAAGAACTGCTCCGTTTAGTGCATCAATCATTGAGCAATTCTTAGCTTTTGGATCTAAGGATGCCTGATATGAATAGTCTTTCATATTGCTACTGATACAATGAGCTATTGATCGAAAACACGCTGCGGCTTCGCCGAATTTACCTGAAACAATCAATTTGAATCCTTCATTCATATTTATAATATGTGCATAGAGAGATGCTTCTGAAATATTTCCATTGTTCGTTTCCACATTATTAATTTTCCCATAATTTTCGGAGAGGAAAGAGTTGGAAGAGTTTTCACCAGAAATCATGGCAATTATATTGAATGCCTTCTCAGATACGACTCTATCACCGCAATGTAAACACAAACATGCAAACTGCTGCAGCTGAAGAGCATTCTTAATTCTTTTTGATTGGGACCAGCACTTCGTTTTTGAAATCATGTTCACTTCTAGCTCATCCCATTCAATCATCCTTTGAAATGTTCTAATAGCTAATTCGAACTTTCCAGTACTGTAATAAATATGAATAAGTGCCCGTTGAATTCGCTTTACGCGTTGTTCACGTGTTCGTCTTGCATTTGTGGAAAGTGATGAAAATGAATCAGGCCCATAGTTCTCATGTTCATCCAAAAGTTTATATAACCTTTTTAATGCTTCCATCGGATTAGACATATAAAATGGTATAAGAGAAGAAATAAAACGAAGCGAAAAAGGTGCCAAGTTCGCATGTGTAATCGGATCCAAAAAAGCATCACCTTCAATATCCCCTAGTGTATCTAGGAGTTCTTTGGCCTTTTCGACGCGCTGCATTTTAAAATGTGATGTTATCTGAGCTAGTATATAAGGTAGTCGAGCCACTAACTCTGCCGTATGTGTTGCTGACTGCAATAAGGTTCCCTCATTACTGTTCATAATGCGAAAGTGTGCATTCTTCACTGCCGTTTCTTCTAGCTTTGCAGCTAATAAAATGACTTCCGACCAGCTGCCATCGGCAGCTAAGATTCGTAAGCCATCGTCAGTATGTGGAACATCTGCTTGTGTTATTTGTTTTCGGGCTTGCCATCGACAGGGATCTCGACGGAAATCATATCCTAGAAATTTGCAAGCTGACTCAATAGCTTTTTCAGGTGGCATTCACAACTAGGCTCGATATGTGGAAAAAAAATATTATTTACTTTTCTATTTGATGAATATGACCTATTTTCATGTCCAAAATAGGTGCAACCTGATTCTAAATAATTTATATGAAGCTAGATATTGTGCACTCAAATAAAAGTTAACTTTGTGTTAACTTTGAAAATGATCAAACTCTTATTTGATCTCTTTTTAATTCATAATTTTTATTTTTTATACAAAGTTGCAATTGAAGAATACGTCTCAATCTAAGCTTACATATGATTTTGAGTGTAAAAACCCGAGCTGACAGCATAAATATATACAAGTACAATATAACAAAACATTTGGCATTTGATATATAATGGTCATTTTTGACATTTCTATGCTCACGCTTCAGAGTAAGCATACGTTGTTAGAAATTAATAACTTCGAAATATAAAAAAAAGACAATAATGATTGTGATTGGTGTAATATAAAGCAAATTAAAGCATCAGCATACAAAAATCTCACATGAAAGAATCCCCAAACATCTCCCAATTCAAAACAAAAATCAGACACACTTCACTATGTACTATTAAGGAAACTACGTATTTGTACGCAGAAAAGCAAAATCAGGTACATAAACCCATGAATATTTAGTAACAAAAAGTATTTAAATATTAAATATTGTTTGTATAGGCCATGTAATTTCTATTATCGAAAATATTGTCGACGGCTTCACATTGAAAAAGAAGAATGTATATTTTGCACAACTGCGAATGACTTTAGCTATAGCATAGTTTCTTGGTAAGTTATAAAATATCTTATAACAAAAC
Source organism: Phytomonas serpens 9T (assembly GCA_000331125.1). Lineage (NCBI taxonomy): Eukaryota > Euglenozoa > Kinetoplastea > Trypanosomatida > Trypanosomatidae > Phytomonas > Phytomonas serpens. Next base: position 2,459 of record AIHY01002161.1, read on the forward strand.
ATGATAAGAAAAGGAAGCAAACACATCTTTGCAACAAGCACATTAATATACAAATTGTCAATAATAATGCCTCTATACATTTTCACTCACTTTCTTAAAAATATAAATCAACGCATATATACCTTTAGAATTCAGAAGCAATAAAGCTTCTCACTAAACACTGCTTGGATCTGAGGAAATAAAACTAACTATTCAGTTTCCAGATTTAAAGTAATTTCTTCCTTGTCCGAGCTCGTTATTAATACTATAAGATGCCGTATGGTAATTAAACACAGGCACCACAAACCTTCCAATACATGCATACATATGTGTTGAGAAGAATATTATGTTGAAGAGATAGAAAAGGCACATTGCTTTCCACTATGGAGTTGGTTGGCGTCATATTCTTTATCAAATATTGTAATCATTTTTTCAGTATCTGCAGAAAATTCGCTGGAAGTTAGGAAAGGATGTGACAAAAGTTCTTGGGATGTGCTTCGCTTCTCTGGGTCCAGCTTAATACATTTGTAAATAAAATCACGAAATAATACATTGGATGGAACATCCTCGAGATAAACCGAAGAAGAGGTCATTTCGCCTAAAAGCGAAGCATGGTCCATGAATTTAGGTGGGCATACAAAAAGCTCACATACTAAGCAACCAACGGACCATATGTCACATGGCAAAGAGTGGGGCTGGCCCTTATAGACCTCAGGTGCCATATATCGAAAGGTCCCCTGGACCTCTCTAGTGGCACCACCTTGACGCGCCGTGCCAAAATCCGTTAATTTTATTGAATCCCCTTTGATCAAAATATTCTGAGGCTTGATGTCACGATGTGCGATGCCACGGCTGTGTAAATATTCAATAGCCATTAGAACCTGCTTAATAATTTGTACTACGCTTAGGTTTGGGGGCTTAGGGTAACGACGAAAGATAACATCTGTCAATGAAGCATCACATAGCTCCATAAACAGACTAACATCACTATCCTTGCGCTCACAGTAAAAGTAGTGCACAATGTTCGGGTGATTGAGGCTGCACATGATTTTGATCTCATTAAGTAAATTGGTGATCAAATCTTCCCGATCAGCACTAAAGTAGAACATTTTAACTGCCATCTTCCCCCCTGTCATGTCACTTGTGGCCTCATAGACAGCACCGTATGATCCACGCCCCAAAAGACGGCCCTTAGTCCAAGGAGAGTCATGTCTAAGAGTCAAGATGCGCTCACGCTCTTCGTGTACGGTTGCGGCGCTCTTTTTTTCTGAGACTACCTTGCCCACCTCTATCATCATTTGGAGTAAATCACGACCGACCATCGGCATACGGATCACAAACTTGAAAACATAAGAAAGTGCTATTTCAGAGTCCATAATGGGTATAATAATGGCACCGTGATCATTTGTTAAGAGTATTTCCCTCGCTGTACAGAGCCACTCGCTGTCACATATCACCACATCTACTTCGCAGGGTCGTGCGGTGAGCCTGCGCTCTAAATCAGCGCGCTCTTGGACATTTGCTAATGTCACAAACATTGTCTTAAGTAAAATAAGAGAAAGATTGTACTGATCTGCCATGTTCTTGATAAGCGTTACAACGTTTACAGTTGAGGTAATGGCTGCACGAGCTTGAGAAAGATGCATGGCCAGATTGACTCGCGATATGTCTGAAGTATCATCCAAGATAGTTGCTACCTGGCATGGGAAGCGAAGTTCAACATTTCTAGAAGAAAAATAAATGTTTAGAAGGGTGCTCTTGAGAAATGGCTTCAACAATTCTTCTACATATCCAGGGTCCCATGGCGGATCACTGTCACTTGTACGAATTGATACGCTCAAGCTAAAAACATTTCCTGAGGGATTAAGTACTCGAAAGCTCACAATACTCCTTCCTTTTGCTAAACTGGACACTACACCAATTGCCTTGGCATCATACGGACTTAAGTACAATGTCTGTGGAAAAAGCGGATCGACAACAACCTTACATCGACTAAGATTCATACTGAGACCTTTTCCAATGAGTTGCTCTACATTCGTCCACTCCCAGTCGGTGGCCACTTCATGGGAAAGCTCCATTATGGCTTGCACATAATTGTTCTCAGTAAAGTTGTGCAGGAATCTCAGTGATACAGCATCTTGAGGAGAAATAGATTCGCGTTTTGATATAAGAGACAACGACTCACATATTTCACTCGTTACGTAATCACCGATATAATTGCGATACTCATGTAAGTTGTCCTTTGTATTCGTGCAAATAAGAATGTTGCCTATTTCCTCTCCTTCTGAATCAAGGATAGGAGCAACCGCGGTGTAAAGCAGCGTTGGTTTCATGGCCAAGGCACGAAGTCTTAATTTGATCACTTTTTCACGCACAGTGCGACGAAGCTCTTCGCATATGTTGGTACCATTGGAGGATTGCACCAACTCGGACAACGGTCTACCTACACATCCCTCCTCTAAAAATCCAGTCAGCTCCTCGGCGGCAATGTTCCAACGTGTGATCCGGAAACTTTTATCGTATGCAATCATAACCACCTGTTCATCCAAACGTCTGCTATCAATGTAGCCAACACCATTACCATATGGGATCGTGTAATAAGCCTCCTTTGTGAGTTGCCCCCCTACTACTGTTCTAGAATTGTCAGTAGTCACGTCTTGTTGTGATATAGCATTTTGTTTCTTATAACCTTGCGCCAGGGGTCCCTTTGATTTTAGCGGCGCACACGTTGTATTGTCATAATTAATTGCATGCAACTCAACCATCCTCGTATACAAAATATTCAATGACCACACTGAAAAAATGAAGTTTATAAACTGAATAGAAGACACAGATAATAAGAGCACAATTGCGATGCTACCAATGGGAATTCCAACACGTATAGGTGGCGCGAAGCTTGCGAGAATCATCATAATACCTGCGCAAGACAAAACTAGTACACAATACATAACATTCATAAAAATAAAAAGCGGAGAGTTCATTGTCAAAAACTGTCGGCTTAGTCTCATCCACATGGGAAATACAATACGTGCGTGGCCTATGTGTTCCGCGCAGTCCTCAGCTAATTGTAAACACAGTTTTTTCCATGAAAGTGCCTCCGGACCAAGACCAATCAAATTATCCAGGAACAACATACTGAGACGATTAAGTAATTTTGGAAGTTCTTCATCCAACTTAGTTTCTTTGTTTTCGCTATTGATCACATGAAACGAATTCTTTGGTAAGTAGCACAATATTTGAAGTTGTCTTTGAACAGTTAGGTACAAAATTCCTGCTTGAGTCTGGTACTCATTTCCTTTGGAATCAATAAAGACTGCCTCCAAGCTACTAAAAAACTCACTCAGTATTTGAGGCAAATTCGTAATCGTTCGAACTACAAATTCCTTGTCATCCTCTGATGCCAATATGGGGTGAGGAAGCATTAGAAAATAGGAATCAAAAATAGTTTACTGTAATCACAATAGATCTAAGAAAACTTCTGCTATATCATATGTTTCTGATGAATTGGAAAATAACAGGAAACAAAAATAATATAGGGCAATCTAAGTCAAAATAAATGTGTCTAGGAGTAATATCATAGGAAATATATTGAAACTTTTCGTTCGCCGCGTATACCTCGTAGCGCCAGTACCTTTCGTCTTCTTAATACATATTCAAGCAAATCCAGGATGCATTGTAGAGGGCTGTTGCCTACATGCAAAATATATTTGTTAGCAATACAAAAAATATGGACTAAACGTGCCCATTTGGAACTGATCCGTAATTACATATCACTGACTTTAGAGGGCTCATGAAGAGTTGTATCAGATCTATTTGCTCCTTTTTCCCTTTTTGTGTGGAGAGCAGATTTGTTGGCTGAAAATGAGCGGCCTCCCTTCTTATAAGACGACTTCTGACTTTCTGAAATTGTGCGAGAACCAGGTGATCTTGACTTGATTCTCCTATGTTTTTTACCCTTTTTTATGTGTTTCTTTTTCATGGAAGTGGTCAGTAAATAGTCATGAAGCGTTGCTCTTTTGGTGTTGTTCAATGTACCTCTATGTTGAGGATTCCATCCACCCTTTTGTCTTTCCTTCGTATTGATAGATGATCTAGTCTGCAGCTCAACAGGAAACGACGGCCTCCGTGAACCACTTTCAGTGCTAAAACGGCGGGCAGCTGAGATGTTATTAAAGGCACCACTAACAAGTAAAGATTGGGGCTTACTCGTATCCCGACCACAGCCGCTCATGGCAGCTTTCAAGCCGTACTCCTTCCTGTGGTTTACATAGTGTGACACCAATGTCTCGATTTTTGAACCCACATTGTAAGCTCCGTATTCGTATCGAACAACACTGTTGTTTGTATACTGTGGCACCACTGCACGCAGAGCATCATCTATTATCGCATCATCTTCAGAGCTGGGGTCTTCAACTAAAGAAGTATGTATATATGAGCGCCCGACGTTGTATTGTTTTCGACCTTCGCGCATTACATGTGGAATATTGGACAGCAAATCATTGAACTCGTGTGAATTTACGGATTGCACGTCCTCCTTGCCCTCTTTCGTATTTTCGTCCTCGTCTTCGTCCTGGGAAACACTTTCCATGCCGCTTACTGCTCTTTCAAAAGCTCCCTCTAGACCACGTGTATCAAAATCACGTTGATATTCGATAGGATCAGTAAGCCCACGCTTCTCCATTGCGGAAATAATATTTTTTACATTTTCATGAGCCAATGGCTCAGAAACATTTACCAGTTCCCAAAGTGTTTCCCCACGAATTTTGATTTTTCGAATCATAATGGAAATGACACTTCTGTAATGATCAAAGGAGACCCTAAGTGGAACTAAACATAATGGTAATGAAGATTTAGGCCTGCGAACCATATAATATGGAACAAGTCCGTTACGCACTGTTGCATCCTTACTAAAGAGGGTTGCGCTGATGAGAAGTCCTGTGCACATGCTAATTCGTTTAAACGAAATAAAAACACCATCCCCTGCGGCCATTGTAGCTCCGTTGTTCACTGCAAATGTACCCCCCTGTATGGAATCTTGACTAATCACAGTCTCCGTTTCTGTTCCTCGATATAAATCCTCAGCATCGTGATCAACATCCAACAAATCAACGTTGTAAGTGCAATAAGCATGTGGAATAGACTCATTTCCTATAACTACGGCATGTGATTTATGTTGAACTCCCTTGTTATCTGTTGTGTAACGGCCGATAGTGGCGTAGTCCGTTTTATTTTCTCTGTCAAGAAATAAGCAAACTGCACTGTCAAAAAACAACGGTGGCTTCACTAGCAAGTTGTCATCCTGCTGAGTTAATTGCAAGGTGCTGCTTCCCATAATTGCACTGTTTCCAACTGTATCTATGGCAGGAGTCACTCTCCGTGATGCAGACGCATCAAAAGATGTGATGTTGCTTAAAATAGAAGTTCGTTTCCTTCGAGTTGGCACGATGCAAGGAAGTGAAGAAACAGGTTTAGATTCTGCGTTGGCTGGGTTTAGAGGACGAAAAAGTATGATTTCCAATTCCATAATATGTCGGCTAAGTAAAAACGAATCACCTATGCGTAATACTCTAACGCTGGCATCTGAGCGCTTATCAATGCGTCCCATCGAAAGTTAGTAGGAAGAACTTCAACTTCTAATTTGATAAAACTGAAAGGGGAAAAAATGGCAATAATTAGCATTTTTTGAAAAATAATAGTAAATTGCTTAGTTCTATACAATGCTATAAGCATTCAAGGGGGAAAAATTAGTAAAACAGCAAAAATAGCCATAATGCAGACCTTCATTTTTGCCCTTTTGTCTTGAAGTAAAGCAGTGATAATTAAATTGGGCAGCAGATGGAAAGAGAAGAAAAAGATATGTTAGCATTCACCCCTCAGGATATATTAAACTGGTTGCGTTAGTACATAGACCTGTAGTAAATATATAAACAATACTACTGGTAGATTTATAGTATTGGTGACAACAGTGTGCTTCAATGTGAAACATATCTGACTTTATTCTTTAAATTTCTCCCACACACCATATACCACACCATCTTGCTTTTTATTAAGCTGTTGATCCATTAAATTTTTTGATTTGCATTTCCCATAGTTCTTGGTTGTACTTATAATAGACCGTCTCTTCGCTCACTAATAAAGGATATGAAGGTTTCCATATAATCATCTGTCAACAAATATTACAATGGGGTTCCAAGGAATACAGAAAGATAAGATAAAATTAATTCAAAGTGGAATTATATCCTACATTTGCCCATAATATATTAGAATTAAGAATATAAATAAATAGCATTAACAAAGAGTATAAGAATGCACCATTTAGGAGTAGCGAACGATAAAACAATAGCTCCATCTGCTCCATCTGCTCCAAATACATGTTAACTATAAATCCAAACTACCACTCCTTTGGATAAAGAGACAGACTTAGAATGTGAATTGTTAATGAGTGCAAAAAAATATCTTTCCTGATGTTGGTAAAGCAATGAAAAATACCCGATATATCAAAAAAAAATACAAGCAGTTATACGCCGTTTGATTCTTTTATAATATAATCACTCTAACTTAACCATTTAGATACATGTAATGGGTGTGCATAATATCTTGTTGAAAATCTATGAGGCATAGCAGGAGCCTAGTGTAATCAACGTATCACAAGAAGTTAATTTCCATAATATCTAATCCTTATCAAATCCTACGATACTATTCTGATAATCGTTGCCTGTGACTCGGATTCAAAGGGAGGGGAAATCAAATGGCAGTACTTTTGTTCACAAATGTTGAGATGCATAATCATGGCCACGCTAAGAATACTAAGGATGGAGTCCAGCCTGTGAAGTCTTGATACACATTTTAACTTTTACAGCAAACTAATGACTTTATAATGTGCTATGAAGGTATGCAGGCTTGTAATAACTATCATCCATACTGAGAGGAGCACATAATGCAGACAATACTACTACATGTACTACTTCAAGAGATGCATTAGTTGAAGTAAGGGGAATGATGACAAATATATGAGGAAATTTTGTGACTGATACAATACTTAAATATAACTAGATAAAATCTACTAAAGTAGTCCTCCAAGGTGTGAAGTGTATTCAGCATTTTGTCGGCTATCCTAGCTATTAAATGCATACTACTTTTTCAGAGAATAGAAAATACCTTAGAGATATGAAGTCCAAAAAAGCATAGATCATCAAAATAAGCGGAAAAGGGAGAGGAATAAGGGTCATCATCTATATTTAAGCACTCACAGACCTAAAATAATGTTAGCACAAAAAGTATTGTTAATGAAACATTTCAAATATAAGCGTTTTCATTTAAATTTTCCGATGTTAGCTAATGAAATCTGTAAAATGTAATCGATTACATATACCCCTCAAAAGAAAATTCGATACGGGGATAGCAAAAACATGAAAGGAAGTAGCATTAAAGGTAGATTTTCCTCGAATGACAAAACATACATCAGTACGTTCCTTTTATATGGGTAAATATTATTATAATAAATATGTAATAGAATATCATGTTATCGAATTGAAAAGATCATCATCGTATACAAATATATATACTTGGAGATTTGTTTTGTTAATTCGAATACATAAAATACTTTTAAAACTTAAATGTCAATACCTAGCATCTATTGAATTGTACTAATCTTTACATCGTGATATTCTTTCTCGCTAAGTATGACAAACAATCATCAGAATTCAAACATGTAGAGTGAAATGATGTCCTTAGGAAATAAAGCAATCCAAAAACGCAGACTAATGAATATCGCGGACCACAAAAATAACAACTATCTCTAAACTAATATATAACTTTATTTCCTTGTATAGAAAGGTGAAAAACAGATGCTTCAGTAGCACGAAACAGATGCTCTTTTCGGAACTTTACAATGAAAATGGAGAGGATACATTTCAAGCATCATTTCATACCTAAGCTGCACAAAAATGCCATTAGATTTAGACTCATTTGTCCAAAACATCATAGTGTACCAGATATTCTATTCAGCTAATCAGATGATAAAGGAGTAAAATTAAACTCATATGAACTACATGTTCAGGCGAAAAAAACAAGAACCACATGCATATATATATATATATATATATATATGTTTATATACTTCTATTTCCTGGGATAGTAGTAGAAAACATGG
>AIHY01002176.1:0-11235 GCA_000331125.1 Phytomonas serpens 9T
CCTCCCCCTCCCCTTTCCTCTGCATGTGCTCAAAATCAAGCATTCCGAGTTAGCGCATGGGAAGTTATTAATTTCCAAAATCTTGTGGGGCAATCCCACACGTACAACGCAGTATCTTTTTTGGATTAAAAAATCCGAAACAATTATCAAGAAAAGATTGTTCTACTAAGGGAAAATAATAATTAGCTTACAGGAATAATTTTGGTGAACCTAAAGCCCCTCCCAGTCATTAAAATCAGATAATACAAAATGGTATGGGAAGTCAAATAATCCCTCCCCCCACCTAGTCTTTTATGTGTCACACTTAAAATGTGATCAAAAACTAGGGGGAGTCGGGAAAACTAATCATGATTTCCGCGTGCCATCGTAAGCGATAGTGGATTCCCGCCCTCCACAGGGCTTTGGTCACATTTTGTATGAAATGTTGAGTGATTGGCATATTTTTTTTTTTATGCAACATGATTCCAGCTTGGAAAGGCAGGACCTCTATACATGGTGTCTAAAGCATCCTTTAGTTGCTGAAACATGAAGAATGAAAATTGTTATAATTTTTTTTTGCGCATCAGTGGATGACATTTTGAAATATTTTGTCGTTCACTATTTGAACCTTTGGAAGGGAGACATGCTTCAGGGCTTATCTACATCTCAAGCAGCGATGTTTGAGAAGAAGAATTGGTCCAAGAAGGTGCTTTTTTAATACTATGTTTTTCTATTTTGTTGTTTCCGACTGCTTTGCTCATTTATTGAAGTTATACAATGAGTTAAAATATCTAGAATACTTCATGATTTCAGATTTATTAATTGAATTTTTTTTGTATAAACATCTTAAATTATTTTTACTTCTTTTCTTTTCACTTTCATATTATTAAGGCAGTTTCTTTATTTGACATTGTTTTCTATAAAGGTATTGACTTTCCATGGGCAATTGTATTTCTCTTTGCCCTGATCCAGTATATAATTTGTTGTCTTCAGCAGGTCTGATTAAAGGAAGGGGCCTTCATGTAAGTGAAATTATTATAAAAGGTGTTAAATATTCAACTGTCAGACTCATTGGGGAAGGAGCATACGCCTTCATTTATGAGGGTGTCAACAGTGCAACGGGTGAATGTGTTGCACTAAAGAGGTATGCTTTCTTGGAAATGAATCAACAGCAACAGGTTATGGAGGAAATAGCTATTTACCAATCATTATGTCCGCATAAAAATATTGTAACACTCTATGATTCGGAAATAATACACCGGCCACGAACACATCTACCTGAGCTATGGATGTGCATGGAATATTGTCATGGTCCTTCATTGCAGGATTACATCAATAATCGTATCCATATAAAGCAAAATTTTAGCCTTTGTGAGGTGTATGAAATTATGAATCATATGCTGCATGCTATTGCTCATCTACACTCTCAATCCCCACCCGTTTCTCATTGGGATATTAAACCGGGTAACCTTATTTTCTCGAGCAATGGTGTATTAAAATTATGTGATTTCGGGAGTTCATCACGAACATATTATCTTCCTCGGAATAAAAAGGAAATTGTATTATCGGAGAAAGAGCTAGAAACAAAAATGACTATGCTTTATAGGCCTCCCGAGACTCTTGATTTGTGGCTACAGCAGAAAATTGATACCAAAGTTGATATTTGGTCTTTTGGTGTAATATTATACCTTTTGGTATTTAAAGAGTTACCTTTCGAAGAGACACCTTTAGACATTATTGATGCGATCCCTAAAAAATATAAAAACTCAACGGAACCGTGTCCAGAAGAGTTTCAGCCATTGATTGCGATTGTTCGCAACAAGATGTTAGTAAAGAACCCGTCTGACAGGGCTGATATTTTTGAAGTATCAGATGCTTTTAGTAAAATTTCAAGTCTCGATCCTCTCCAGAGGCCAAACCCGGGGCTCCAAAGTGCTCAACGATCACGTTTTTAGTATATATACTTTTGTCTTATATCCATCATTTAGCATTAACTCTTTTTGTTGATGTAATATTTTATAATTACTTATTTTGTCCTTATTATAATAGGTAAAACATTTTTTTCATTTCCTTCATTTTTATTTTTGGATTCTGGTTATTAATTTAGCAGTTATAGTTATGACGATTACGTTTTCATGTTTTTTTGTTGCATTCATTGGTACAACATAATAAAGATAAATTTATATATATATAAATAAATAATATATATATATATATATATATATAATTAGTAAAACACAATACCTAAATTTAGATATGAAAGCGTTGCCACCTAGTAACTCAGCTTCTTTGAAGGCGTTTGAAAATAATGAAGATTTTAGACGCTATGCGAACCAACTGATGAAAGATGGGCATGTATTTCGATTGCCAAAGAAAAACAATGCCACACACATACAGGATACTATGGTTACGGCTGATGATCCAAAAACAAGAAATTTATGGCTGGATTGCTGCTTTCGCGATTATATTCAGTATAAAAAAACGGTTTCGAATGTTACTGGCGGCAGTATTTTTTTTTACCTACGGCCTTTTTTTATTGCTGCAATTGTCGCCATATTATTGGTCTACATTTGGCCTATATGGTCTTTCCTAATTGATGTTGATTTAAAATCATATTATAGTATTCTGGACCTGGAGTCGGGGGCCGATTCTAACGCAGTGGCAAAAGCGTATCGTAAACAAATTAAAAGATGGCATCCAGACTCCAATCCCAACTGTGGAGCTCATTGCCGAACGCAAACGGAAAAGATTCAACAGGCTTATGAGGTCCTTCTTGAACGTAAAGAGCATCGCTCTTATTTAGATAATCAGTACTTCAATGGGTTACTTCAGTTACGCTCATTAGTACTCTTTCGAAGATACTCTTTGTCTTCCAATGCTGCGCGTGAAATATCCAACTTATTATCCCACATATGGGGGCTAAAACCTGGTGATGATTGGAGATCTACATTGATGTTGTTTTGTCACTTCATCACAATGATTCTATTTGTTTCACATGAAATGTTCTTTGGGTCTGGCTTTGATATCATATTGCTGTTTGAAGTATTCTTTTTCCTCGTCAAGGGGCTTAGGTCATCGGCTGGGGAAGTGGCCATTATGAACAACAAACTTTCTGAGTATGTTGATATTTTTTGCGAAGCGCTCTGGATGATTGTACCGCCACTGTTGGCCAACCTTCTTTATATTGCTTTGCATACGGATTCACTGGACCTTATGAAGGAGATATCACAAGCAACTTTGGGTTGTCTTTATATCGTAGCGTACTTAGATAGGTGTAAACCTAATCTCTACTCAAATCTAAGAAATAAAACTTGCAAGGTACCCTTCGGCTATCAGAATGCTGAAGGGAAACCGGATCTGGGGCTTGTTTTGTTTATTCAGTCTGAGCTCACATTTTTAGCAGACGACATTTTAATATTTACTTACCGCATTCCAAGCAGCTATCGCATAGTCGTTTTTGTTTCGCACACGTTGTACCTTTTGCAATACTTTTTTTTTGCTAGAGAATTCCCTCAGCTCAAAGTGAAAGGACATCAAAAAGATGAATCATTCGAAGAAGAATGCTCCAATAGTCAAAAAGCTATGCCTCAAGATCAAGCGGTAGTAGGATCCCGGGTGTTGAGTGAATCAGACATAAAACTTCTTTCTCATCTGGATCAAGATTCAACTTGCTGGCTGGATGTACCAAGATCCAAGTATCACTCTGTGGTGCGAACAATGGTTTCTAAATTGGTAGATCGTGGTGAAAATAATATTTTCGTTGATTTTACTTGCACATCAGATATGAAAAATATTGCATTAATTTTACGTGATATACGAACTAATGTAGCAAGTGGCATTTTCTTAATGCCAGATCCACAAATGGCTCGTTTAATTGGGCTTGAGTGTGACCCTTTGCAGTCCGCACCTTGCACAGAAAGAGAGAAATTTGATATCGAATATTTAAAGGCATCCTGTCTTCGTAGTCTGGGACCGGAATCTAATCTGACCGTATCGGAGGTATGGCGTAGGCGTAAGAACATCCCAGCAACAGGAGAGCCAGTTACGCAGAGCATGTTTCAGAGTGCTTTTTGGGGCGCTTTATTTTTCCTGCTAGTGCTACTAGCTCAATTTCTTATGAAAATCAGTCCAAATCCCATTGAACTATTGGATAGTCTAAAGCACATACCTGCCTCGATGCAGCCTTTGCGAGCTTCACGGTTCTCCAGTATTTTGTCCAGGGAGCATAGCCTTAATAATGTGAATACAGGATTGCTTACTCTTTGGAATAGCCATTTTGTCTTTTGCACTATAGATTTTTGGGATTCGTATCGTCAGCTCGTTTTCTACACTGATTCCTAATTGGTTGAAATTGAAGTTATTTCTTGAACCAAAAAATCATATATTTTTGTATTTTATCTTCTTTTCCTTAAAAAAAATATGCTTAACTAAAGATTTTATCATTCTTATAATAATTTTTTTCTGAATCACTTTCTTATATTCCACATTTTTTTCTCGGAATGTATAAGATTTTTACTTAATTATAGGACTTTGTTTTTTATTTGCTCATATATCCAGGTATCGGAAAATGAAGGAGAAATCCCCCCCAAAGGCTAACGAACAAGAGGCCTCCAAAGGCGCCTGGTATTTTCAGCTGTTAGGTTTGCTTGCCGTAATGATAGCTTTAAACTTATGGATGTCCAATATAAAACCATCTAGCCCATCTAACTCTACCTCGTTGCAAAGGAAAGAAGAGCAACTGGATACTGCGGTCAAAGACTTTCCTGTACTGAGGCCCTTAGCACGATACCGTGATCCACTTAACATTTCTATTATTTCGCAAGACAACATCTTCGATCCGATTTCCTTCATACATGTATTATTGGATTCTGAATACATGGACAAACATAAAGATACCCTGAAAGCTACGCGTAGACTTTCACTTCAATCGTGCTATACAACAAATTGCAGTGGAAATATTAACATTATTTGGTCACTAAAGGGATACTCTTTCAGCAAGAGTATTTCTTTAATCAAACACTTTCCCTCGAAAGAGAGTAAAAAGCACCATTTGATTGGCAAGACGTCGTCAGACAAGAATGAGACTGCCGATGGAAGAAAGGCTCCTCTCGTATACACTCGCTTTCTTCAACCTGTTCTCACCTTATGCCCCATAATTGATTTCTCAGCACCTTTGCCAAAAGAATTTGCCAATTATATACCCATTATTCGTGAAGAAGGAAAATATGGTCCAGGCCTTTATGTAAATAATTTTTGGACTCTTAGGAAACATTTACACGAATTGACGGAGAATTCTGTTAACAACCAAAACTTCACCGTAGAATTGTTACCTATTGCACCTTGGAAACTACTTATTTATGAGCGATTTGATGAATCCATGCAGCAGCAAGTAACCATGGGTTTGTCCAATGATGATGCAGCTGATGAGGTAAAAAGTATTTTTTTGGACAACAATCCATACTTTCTTGCTCTAACAGCATTGGTAAGCGTCCTGCACATGTTGTTCGAATATTTGGCATTAGCCAACGATGTGAAGTTTTGGCGTGGGAGAAAAGACTTCAGGGGGCTATCTTTACGTACTGTGGTTATCAATTGCTACTTTCAAACAATTATTTTCCTTTATTTATATGATAGCAACGAAGCTTCATGGAGTATTCTACTTCCATCCGGTATTGGTGTCTTGATGGAGTATTGGAAAATACTGCAGTGCATTACTTTAGTGAAAGATTCAGTTGCAAATGAAGCATCTGCGTCTAACCTCGAAGAGACTAAAGATAGCAAGAGTTCGGCAAAAACTCGTTATTTATCCGTGGCTGGATATAGAATTCAATTTCAAGGTACCTATGATAGCAAAACCAGAAAACATGATGAAACTGCCGTGCGTTGGCTTAGCTATTGCATGGCTCCGATTCTCGTCGGTTACAGTATTTACTCATTAGTTTACAGCGAACACAAAAGCTGGTATTCCTTTTTCATACATACACAGGTCCAATTTATTTATTTTTTCGGATTTGTCGCGATGACGCCGCAGATTTTTGTCAACTATAAACTAAAGAGTGTCGGTCAGCTTCCTTGGAGAACTTTCATTTACAAGGCACTGAATACCGTAATCGATGATTTGTTTGCTTTCATTATAACAATGCCATGGCTACATCGATTAGCATGCTTTCGAGACGATGTTGTCTTTGCAATCCTTCTATATCAACGGTGGATATACCCTGTTGACTTATCTAGGATAGGCGACGATGAGGTATTGGAAGATGACAGTATCGCAATCGCAGAGCAAGGTAAGTCTGATGATATGCTAGAAAATTGCAAGAAGAATAACTAAGGTGCAGATTTAAAAAAAGGAAGGAATAATTAAGGATATCGCAACAGAGGTTTATTTCCTAAGCCTTTGAAGGAAAATATGAAAAAGATAACTCTCAGTGAGTCCAAATACCTCTTTAAAGTGCTTGCTTATTAACGGAGTGTAAAAAGGGCCATGATATTATTAAATTTATTGTTGATTTTAAGTCAGCGGATATATTACTTAAAAATGGACTTCAGATATTTTCTGAACAACTGGAAGCTATTTATAAAGACATTGACGTAAGGATATTTTTTAGCACACTCCTGATGACGTCGATTAAAAATTCTTTTGTGCGTAAGGAAAGAAAAGGGAGAGTCCAAATGCATTAAAGAAAGAAGTTTTAATTAGGGCTAGATATCCTTCCTTAAAGGATAGATATTTGTAATTTCTGTTTAAAGGGGGTCATAAAGGAAGACTTTAAGTGAAGAGAGGGAGAAGCATTCTTGAATGCATGCAAGCATGTTGCATTAATAGCCAAGTCAACTAAAATACAAGATGTTATTGAAGAAGATCTGTCAATATCTTCTTTCTGCTTTCTTTATGCAGGGGAACTAATTCTCAAAAGTGCAATCATATCTATAGCATTGTATTGTGTGATATTGTAAAAGATTTTCCTAACATATGGTATGAATGCATGCATTTAACTACAGCTATATCCTTTTACCACTGATGTTTGCTTGTTAATCCCAGCCTAAAACTCACCACGACTGAGCCCCCCAATAGGAAACATATATATCATGAACCCTTCCATCACGCATTCTATTCCGGCAAACCTCGTGGGGAATGTGTGAAAATTATTGGCCTTCTGTACAGAGAGGAACCTATGTCACGCAGCGGAGGCCCCCTGAGGGTTTCAACTTCCCCTTTCCGAGGTGTTGTTGAACCTCAACTAAGGTTGTACATCATTGCGAAACTATTAAATTGAGTTTTGGGAAAGGTATGCCAGGAATGACACCAATTGACTGGGACTGGATATTCTTCGATCAAAATTTTCTTTTATTATATTTTATTATGCGTCGTTGTTGTATTTCGAGTTGCATACATTATGCGTAAATGATGATAGTAATTAATCTTGATGTGCGAGCTCCGAGGCATGTTATATTTTTCAATGCCCTTTTAGGAAATGATATTTCTCGATTTATCTAACTTCTCCTTTTTTCTTTGATATAAAAATCAAGGGGAAATCGTATTTGTCTCTACATCTATTACTAGAAGTACATGCATAATTATATGAAGTACAACAATGCATGTAGAATTTAAAGTTAGTCAAATATTAAATATATGTGCATTTGATGCGGAACAATTTTATTCTGTGAGGAATTTGGTGATGTGCAATGCTAACACTGAGTCTAAAGTCACACAAAAAAATGTGCATTACTCTCGCAATGCCAAGGGAGCAGCCAATCAAACGAGCAATGCAATCGTATCGCCATCATTATCCAATTGCAAAGAAAATGAGGGTCCCTCCTATTCGAAAAAACGCAAGCCTGCTATCGAAAATACAATGCATTCTAACCCTCACTTACGCGTCCAATTTATTTTGGAACGGATTGTTAAACTTGAAACGACTGAGATGGTTGCGAAATCAGAAGGTATGAAACGGGAAAATGTACGGAAAACAGGCTTGGGTGATAGTGAAGTTCAGATAATGCGATACAAAGTTACTCCCAATGAAGCTATTTTAGCATCCTTCCCTGTTTCTGCAGCGGACTGCGTTGTGAAGATTCGCCTTATCCAGCTTCCGCCATTACCTTTCACTTCCTCTACAAAGAAAAATTCACTTGTTGGGATTGGTACAACACCCAATAGTAAACTATCTAGTAACGATTCGTTATGCATTGGTGTCGCTAAGATTACGCTTCGCGAGCTTATTATGATTCGTAGTGGGGTACGTATGGCATTACAACCCAAACGAAGTGTTGCCAAGGCTGTTGAGGAGTTTACTCAGAGCTCAGTGGTAGCTAATAAAATGCTGGGCAAAGACGTTGGGGGGAGCGCTTCCTTAACCTTTCAAGTATTATCCTATTCCTTTGGTAATGTGTCCCATCCTGTCTTGCTTTTGTATCGTATATTTAAGCCTAAACCTTATTTGAATGAAGGTGTAGATACGCCCAGTAGCAATTCTTACGGTGAACGCATGGGAAGAACCTCTGATTTTCCTGAATTTAGTCCATTGAAGCCCTTTGATGAGCAGCACAGGCCCCCTAGTCCAGATGGATCTCAGACAAATACAGAATCACCTCAAAGTGTGGGAACATTCACATCATGCCGTGAAAGTCAGCATGCGATGAATGATCTGCATTTGGACTCACCGGCCATACGATTTATTCTAATTCCCTACATTGCTCTGGCGATCCTTTTTCTTCGCCTCCATGATGTCATTTTGTGGCGAAAACCGCTTGAGACGTTCAATATGGTTGCATTGTTAATTTTCGCAATGTATATGGGCATGCTAAATATGGCCTTGGTGCTTATTTGGTTTGCGTACTTGATTATATTTATGAAAACGATGGGAAAGTTATACCATATACCCATTATTGATTTCAACTCAGGGTCTCTCGTGTCAGAACCACTCCTAAAGGAAAATTCCAGGAACGTCTTGTATAGTCGTAGGTGCACTTTTCTCAATGCATTGGTTCGTGCAAAGTTGTTTTTTTGTCAGGGCCTCCAAGAAGATAGCTTTTATGAGTTGGCGCTAGCTTTTCATATTATCCGCAATTATCAACTCAGCCTTCTTATTAAAGTGGCACTGCTTTGCATAGGTATCTGCTTTCTTTCAGCAGAATTGTTTGTATTGATGCTTATTTTTGGTATTTTTTTTTTGTATCCGATTTCATTCCGGCTTCCTACAATACGTAATTCGAAGAAAAAACAATCGCAGACTCCGCTACGCTTCAGTGACTTGCTGAATGCGTATCGCGTAAACCAACCTATGAGTATTTCAAGAGTGGTAAAGGTCATTGTTGTTTCGCCGAAGCCAAAGAATAACGTAGAGGTTCTCGAAATAGATACTTCTACCACACGAACGTCGAGGCCTTCATCACATAAAGTTGGGGATAATGAAGGTAAACCTTACGCCCAATACTTATCGAATCTACGTCAGCAGCAGACTGATTCGCTCGTGACTGATTACATGAATGCTGAGGCGGTAGAAAGGCAGCAGCAAATTAATGTCGTGCGATTGTCGTTTGCTCTCATAGTCATCACCGATAACGATCCAGCGTCGAATAGGATCCTCCTTAAATTGCTCTCGCACTTTAAAAATTTGCACCATTTGAAAGACAAACCTATCGATGACTCTACAGGTAACATGGAAGGTGTCGAGACAAGTACTCTCGCTAATGATTCGAACCACTCGCCACCTGTCACCATGGAGGACGCATTTAGGAACTTTTTCGTCCATACACTAAACTTGTTGAATTATATTAGAAAAAATGCCTCACTTCAGACGTACGTTTCCCCATCGTGTGCACTTCATACAGGCAGTCTTATACCCTTAGAGCTTCTTGCGCATCCTTTGTGGCTTGTTACGGAAGGCAAGGATGATGGAATAACCGCTACTATAAAAGCCATGTCAAAACATGACTCTATAAAAGTTGGTAAAATTGGTTCCCATCAAGGAATTGACAATGATGCTCGATCTATGGCGTTACTTGCAGCTTACCTGATTCAGGGCTCTAGTCTTTCGATTTACTCTCAGGGAGAACATAGAGCCGCTTGCGCTATTATTTTTCCGCTAAAGCCAAGCTTGAATGGATTCCAGGCTGCACCAAGGCCTAATCCATGCCCCCCTCATCTTTTACAAGCTCTGGAGGAAATTTGGCTTGGAGGGAAGCATTTCGAGGTCCAGAAGGGCATCCCGATTGGAATAGATCTTGTACTAAAAATAATCGGCACGTACAAGGACAAACGTACTGGACGTATGCAAAGCTTTGATGCCTCTGGATTCGCGGAGCCAAACAATCTTCCTCCCCAAACGTCATTACTCCATACTTTTAAAACTAGGAAAGCTCCTTCGTTCAAACATAATCGTGCAGTATCCAACATTACACTTGCAGCTGCTGGTAGCTCTTCGTATGGCTCTTTGCCGTTTTATTCGAGTAATCAAAAAAACGTCGATCAAGAAATGAACTCTAAAGCAAAGGCTTTGTCGGCGACCTTTGCATCGCAGCCAGATGGTAATACCGAACCCACTAGTAAAGAAATGCGTAAAAAGTCACAATCAGGAAAGGGAGTATAAAGCACTGATGAAAGCTGTTACCTGTCGCCGTATAGAACAAAGAAGGAAGATAATAAGCACTATTATGATATCAATTAATCCGCGGTATATACCGGCCACCTCTTCGTGGTGCCGCGGACCAGTAGCCATTTTATGGCGAAGCCAAGCGCCTGCACGCCTTCCCGCTACCGGCGGAGGCATGCAGGTCTGGCTACTGGTACTGGTTGGGCATTCGACAGGGCCTCTGCCGAGGCTGCCCGAGCGGATGAAAAACTCCGACTGAACACTGTTAACGCTTATCTGATCTCCAGATACAGCTTCAAATACGCTAAGGGCGTTCAAGCCTTGCTTCTACGTTGTGGAGACATCCACGAGAACCCAAGACCCCTCAGTGTGACACAATAGAAAAAAAAAATATACCAGAAACTGCATGCCAGTTTGCTTATCAGTGCATTAGTGAAGAATTTTGATTTAATAGGCTTGGAATTAGATGCCTATTTTGTTCTTCTTTTGTGTAGTCACTAATCCTTTTATTATTGCGTGACTACGTTGAGTTTGTATAATCTCACCTTCATTATTCTTGAAAGCGCTCACTGGATATTCTTGAAACAATGAACATTTAACCAATACATCTGCATTCTAATAAAGTGGTAACGACGACGGTGCTTAATATTTATCATTATTT
>AIHY01002274.1:0-10860 GCA_000331125.1 Phytomonas serpens 9T
GGCATTCCCTTGCACAAACAAGCGCACGTCGAACTTTGAAGTAGACTGGCTCATGACACCGTTCGTTCGCCATCATGCTGCGATAAATGGCAATATCAAAATCTGAGGCTGTTGCGACCTTTGAGATAATTTGACGAAATTGCGCAAATAGGATGATAATGTTGAAGTGCTCCTCATCAAAACCAGCACAATTTCTCGCGCAAAAGGTCTCAAAGAAAGGTGACTCCTCCTTCGAGATGGGATTGAACAACGACTTTACCTTACTATCAAGGGAGTTGAACTTTTCGTTTAGATTTAGCTCTCCACTTAAGGAAACGAAATAAGGTGCAAGAATGCGGCAAAAAGCAACATACAATGCTTGACGAGTTGGCGCCACTGCGTGTTGCATTTCTGTAAACGACGAAAAGTTTCGCATGCTTGGGAACATCATCCGATAAAAGCTGTCAGACCATTTCCTTGAAAGCTTTTTCTTTACTGGCTTAAATTCGACATTCAGCTTTTTCATTAGCCTTTCAAGATCATTTGTTGAAAGTGCGCGCGCTGTACGGGATGCAATCCTTGCTACAAAGTGTTCATCACCTACGTTCAGAAGAGCTTTATCTTGTGCGAACACCTGCATAACCATATTGAAAGTGCTGTTTTTTTTCGATAAATCATTTACTTTTATGAGCTGTTTAGCAGATGCTTGCTGATTGTACTTCACTCGTTCTTTCTTAGGAAGCTTACGCCATAGCGATGACATAATTTTCATATTATTCTTGGAACCTTCAGAAAGAGATTTCGCCTTTAAAACATGATGCCCCTTTTGGGTTTCCCGAACAAAAATGCTAAATCCCGTCATCTTAAAGCGTCTCTGGGTGAGAACAGCAGATAGTTCCCGTCTATAAGAAGAACGATACAGCATTTTAAGCATTTTTTGTATGCACCTTGTCTTGAATTCGATGATAAACTAATCTATAAAGTTGTTTGTTTTTATGTAGAAGTCTGTGTCTACGAGGGGAGGGAATAGGATAGAAAGGTTAATATTTCACTGTCCACAAGAATTGCTGCAAATAGACCCTTTTTAGATAGTTTACATTCCCAATAAGCGAATCCTTAGGTATATATCTGCATAAGGAAGCAAATCCCTCTTCCTGATATACACAACCGTTCTTTTGGATAAGTATTTGCAGAATCTCGGCTTTAAAAGAGCAGATAAAAATTACCAAACATAGCGCTCTCTCTACGACCTTTCCAAGCCGAACATGTACATTATGAGAAAATGAGCACTATACCACAGACGCCCCGCTAATGTTGACCGCTCCATGATAACACTTCTGCAGTGGTAGGAACAGCGCATGTTTCTCGACACACCAAATGAAGAACTCATGGTAAATGGAACTCCAAAGATAATCTTGTCAGAATTCTTCATGAACAGAATTTTTAACAGGTCCCATCTAAAAAAACGATTGTTTATAACTAAGGATGTAACGATCATTCCATCGTCCCTTTCTTCCTTCCACGAAGAGGACTCAAATATACTAGTAAAGATATCTCGTAAAAGTAGAGAGGATAACACAGGCCTTAACTTTTCGAAAACGCATAATAGAGAATTTTGGTTGCAGATCGTACGGGCTTCATCCCATTTCACTTCATAAAATGAATCAGGGTAACGAACCTCGCGGGCAGCAGAGCCTATATTGCTATCTATCACAGATATTGAATTCCAAAAGTTGATTGCAGGGCAAGGGGATGTCAAGCGTAAGTCAATGTCATATCCAACTAGACCGAAATAGAGAGGCAAACGGTTGCGAACAAAAAAGGATCTAGAGAATTTATTTCGAAATGGATAAGTGACAGCGAACAGTACTAGAAAGTAAAAGTCCGCGTAGCGATAATTTATTTCATCTAAGGAATTTTGTATTAGTTTCCAATCAGCTACCCCAATGTCCACTCGTGAAAGTTTATGGTCTTCATTAATGAGATACAGAAGCTTGAAAAAATCCCTTTCGAGCTCCTTTTCCTTCAAGGCAGTTGAAAGACTAACTTTGGGTGACAGCATTAATATATCATCTAATGTTTACTAAGAGCATATTTGAATTTTTACAAATGAAAGAAAGAAGAATCGGCAGGTTCACTTCAGAGACCATCAAATAACATCCATTAAATGATATGATTATTTTCCTCCTTACAAGATTCAGGTGCGTAAATATACCTAATGATTAGGAAACCATCATTCGAATTGAGAGCACGCAATAATTGGATGCATGAATGAAAGAGCGAATTTATTATTTTCCAAATAGACTCTAATAATCCTCCGACGGGCCACGAATCATCTTGAGAGCGCATTCTCAAGTCCGGACGATCTCTACAGCTTTTTGTTGAAGAAGTGCCTCAGCATCCTCAAAGCTCAGCAGCACTTGTTTTCCAGGGTAAATGCTAATTGTATTTCCGCTTACAGGAGAAACAAACACGTGATTTGCAAGCCCGCGCACTTCCAACTGTTGCGTTGAAGGTGGCCTCCAAATGAAGGCACGCAAGTCAAGCGGAACTGCAAAAGAAGTCATATATTCAACCATCACATCGTCGTATTTTTCAAGAAACTGAACTTCTGCTGGTGATAAACAAGGCAGCAAGGAATTGTCCTGGGCAGACCACCATGCATTAGTTACTTGTTGTTGACGCCACAGCAAATAAGCAAGCAGGCAGCGCTTGTCACGCAGATACTTAGCCTTGTAATAACTCATCGAACTTGCGTAGTACGCCTGCGATATATCAGCATAAGGATTAGTTCTGATCGAGCAAACATGTTCATGAGATTCCTTTATTGAATCCACTACAGCTCGAACCCTGCGCTCATCTAGCGGCCCAACTTGGCCACCGCTAGCAATAAGTGCTTTTAATTCACTGATAAGCTCTGTCGATTCATCGACCTTAGCAAGCTGCATCAATTCTTTTTATGCGCTAAGAAGAGAATTCTTGAGATCCCCACTAACATGGGAAAAAGAGAAAAATGAAAGATCCACATGCTGGATGGACAAGGAGACACGAATAAAAAAAAAATCATATAAACTATCGAAGACAATAAAAAACTGTGTGGTAAACACACAATAGCTTTTATTAAATGCGTCAAGCAATATCATAGAAGTCTAAAATCGGTTTATCATAAAATATTCATTCCTTAGACTTTTTTCCAAAACTGCAGTACTCATATTTGACCTTCTTGCTTTTTTATATTTAGAATAGCACTTTTTCTGCCTTGAAGCATTAAGTAATACTCGTTAAATAAATATATCAAAATAATTAAAAATAACAGCCTACGAGCAAATACCGTAAGTCACAAGTTCTCACCTGACAGATTTGGGCTTGCTCTGAGAACTTGGAACGTCAACCTGCTTTTTGTGACCAGGGCGATCATGTTGAGAATCTTCATATTCACGGGCAAGGGCTTCGGCTTTGTCATGCGGAGGGATTTCGTTGTCACTATCCTCATCATGCTTAGGCTGTTTGGTGTGTGGCATTATTGTTGCAACAAAAAAAAAAGTGTTTGGATGTAAAAATTGCTTTGCTTAGAAATATAACAATCTTTTAATCACGGAGACGGAAAGAAAAAGTGAAATTCATTTTCAATGTTAAATAAGTTACCCCTATAACAACGCATTTTCCGATTCTAATTCCATAGGTATATGAAAAGCAAGCAAAAATAACATCCATATATATATATATATATATATATATATATATATATGTGTGTATGTGTGTATGCGCTGCATTGGAACAACATACGAAGCAGTACTTTTTTACATTTCTCCTATGACTCATCAACACTTATTGGAAACATGTCGTTATTGATGAGAATTAAAGCCATTCATTGAAAATTTTGGAAGAAGCTACAAAGGCCTCGCTATAGTATGAGATATTTAGACTCAAGATTCTCAGCTTTTGCGCTATCTCTAGCAATATTGCTAAACTTATTGAGATCCGTTAACGTACACATCGACCATTAAGAAAGGAACACAGAGAGCCGAGGAGGACACAGACAGATTGTTTGTGAGGACCTATAGTAATTCACTTTGTCCAGTAACACGCAGAAATTTTTTGCAGCGAAGCATTTCATTTTTGGTCATGGTAGTACATTTTTGACACATAAAAAGGTTTGCGTTCATCTGAAAACACAGAAGCGAGACCTTCCAACAGCTAAAAATAGAACTGGCCTCTGTCGAAGAAATTCTTGTATTCAGAAATATGTTCCATACTCTTATATAATCCGACAATCAAAATGAAGCATTTTTAATGCTTGCCTCTTATTCATATCAATCACATTGTAGATCAATCTCTTTTAGTAGCTGAACAGAATTCGACGGTCAAATGCATTAATAATTTTACAACTCGGCGTGCTTACTCCAGTATAGAGCTGAGTTACAGATCCTGACGATACAATGTCATTCGGAAACCTGAAGCTAGAGTACGATATGATAAAATTAACTACTTGTGAAGAATGCAATAAACTCATGCTCATGAGGATACTCATTAAATTCGCCCACAGATGGAAAGGCACGGTGCCTTGAATTCAAATATTCCTGTAACGACTCTTAACATACTCCAAGCATCCCTTGTACATCGCTGATAAGTTTCCTGTGACTACAAGTGTTCCATTGAGTATAGTTTTAAGAGTATCCACACATATATACAGTATACCCACGAAGTCGTTAGATTGGTGTTAAGGAAGAAACATAGTTATCTGTACAAGACATACTAAGTATCACCTGAGTACAGCAATGTGCCCAAATATCGTACTTGGTCCACCTGTAGACGCCGCCGCCGCTGCCGCAACCGTTCATTATGGACTTTTTCAACCAAGACAATTCTGTGGCGTTTTAGGCGGTAAAAATATAATAAGTTGAGTGGCTTTTGGGGCCATGCATAAAGCATCAGTTTATTCACATGCTTTTTATTAGGTGTTCATCAAGGTGCACCTTTAGAGCAATCGTGGTGAAAATATAATTTCAAAGGCAATAGAAGTTTTTGACAGAAGGATTTATATATTCATATCGATACGGTAAATGAAAATAAACGTATTGGGACGATTCAGTTTGTTGATTATTTATTGTTTATTTTCGAAACTATTTGTTCAAGCAGCTTATAGTGTCATAAACACGCATTACAGAACATACACCTTTAACGAAAAATGGGTAATGAGATCCTTCACAATATACTCAGTAATAAAATACACGGCTACTGCAAGAAAAACGGAAATCGGAAGTGCCGGAAGGGCGTGCAGGAAGTCACGAAATAGAAACAATGACATTAGTGTCGCAATCATACCACTGAGAATCGTAACTAAGCAAAAGAAAAAAGGCAAAAACCCTGACATGGCTGCCCTTCCAACAAGAAGAGAATAAAAGATAAAGTCACCCAGTCCTAATTTAAAAGGAGAGCTGTGCTTAAGGTAAGCCACCAATGGCGGCTTTTGATTGCTTGTCTCTTGACGAGGAGGTGGAATTCGATTTGCATTACCGTCCACAGGTGTGGGTTGTGGTTCCTGAAAAGCGACCACCGGATGAAGTGTTCTGGCACTGTCATACACAAAACCTGGAATCGGCTCATTATGAGTCTCTGCAGCTTCTATAAGGAGCTTAAGGGGGCCATGGGGACACAAAACTGCCAAAATATCGTAAGTAGCGATTGCCAATAGTATAGCCCAAGTTGACCATTCTGGAAGCGCCGTCAACGACCATGCTAGCAAAACTGATGCAGAGACAAGGTAGAGCTGTGTAAAAAGTGGATGAACATAGTAAAACAAGGAAACCATTCCTACTACTCCAAAGTTCCATATGAATAAAGTCATCGTAATGATATCGTATGGAATTTGAAAACGAGTGCATACTAAATCTAACCATTCCCACACTGCCATGAACAAAATAGAGCTGGCAGAAAACATAAGCCAACAGAATAGAATTCCGGTACAGCGGTACTTGTATAAAAGTAGCACAAGAAATGTCATAATGACTACAAGAGCTATCAAACAACACGCATTCAAGAAGGAAGCTCCTAATTTGTCAACTGCACTGTTTTTGGTCTCCTCATCCACCAATAATATCAATGGAGGTTCCTGGCTAAAGGCTGAAATAGGGGTCAAATTGTTAACACTCCATACCACTAAAAGCATGGTTACTGAAACAGGAGCTAGAAGAGACGCAAAGCGGCCTCCAATACCTCGAGAAAATGTGTCTGAATTAACTTTTGTCGGCATTGTCTGCGCAGAATAAATATGAAAGTCTACGAAGAGCTAACTTCTTTACATAAAAAGGGTAAAATATGCAGAAGAGTCGCTTCTTTATTTCGCACTCGCTACTTGTTAGATAATCAGTTTCGATACCGCTTACACATTCTCAATAAAGGCAAAACATCAAATTCACAAATGAACACCACTCTAGCGTACCTCGAAACTACACAGTTTCGAAAGGAAGCAAAAAAAAAACAGAAAAAAGATACTTTACAGCCACCATCTCATATGCCATATACTCCTATCCACATCGGTATACGGTACCCTTCTTTATTCTTCGTCGGAATGGTGGCACAATGTGATCCGTCGTCTGCGATCCTTGAATCCAACGATTGGTACGGTCATTCGTAGGATACTTGCCTAATTTTGAGCTTAATGTAACATCACGAAAGTCTTCATCACTATATTTTTCTGATGATGAACTACGAAAGTGTCGCGCATCAGCACACTGGATCTCATTGGTTGCACATTTAAGATGTTGGTCGGATTCAGATTGCACATAGGAACGCGCTGGCTTACAACAAGGCCTGATGTTCCAGCAAAGCGCAGCTTGTATTTCAGTAAATCCAGTTTCTGGGTCAACTCTTTGCGGAATAGAATTTCCTTTGCGCAGTAGAGTTGTACAAAACTTCGTGTTGTCTACCTGCTTTAAGTAATCAATGCGTGTTGCGTCAAGGGCAAGTGGCTTAGGGACATGATAAAAAGGTAAAAAGTTTTCGGAACCAGCAAGGACGTTAGCTCGTCGCTGTTTTTCTCGCTCCACGAGTTTCCGATCTTTGGGCCGCTCAAAAGGAGGAGGATTCCCTTTGAAATCACTTTTACTGCGCTCTGTAAGCCAATGCAGGCGAGACAATAGTCGTTCTTGCCTGTCAGCGTTTTCTACGCTCATGGCAGTAGGGTGTCTATTTTTCTTATCAGCTTTGCTACTCTATTAATAAATCAAATAAGAACAAGAACGTCACTTGAGACAGGAAAGCAGACATCTAATAAAGAAAACAAGGATGCATGAAGAGAGAATTTGTGTAGGCATCCATATATTTTTATATGTGAAGTTTTTACTTATCAGTCAAAAAACATATGGCTTTTGAACACACTAAACGCAACAAGTAGATGACGCCGTATAATAGTTAAAGTAGATGCCATAAGCATATAAGGTGTATATTTATGATATTGTATGTGAGTTTCTCATTATAAGGTAGTTGCTATTGTTGATCGAGCTTGTTGCAGCAAAACGAACAAACCAACTGTGGGGAAGTATGACGAAATGCAGGTATAACACGCTTCTTAGAAAGACACCGAAGACAAAAGTAATTACCACACAACCTGCAGTAATCCTTCCTATGAAATACGAAGGACTTTTTACAACCTGTACATTTCGTGGCCGACCCCGCATCCACCCATGGCGTCTCTTTTACCCACTTATTCTCAACATTCAAAGTCACAAGATTATTGAAGCCAATTGTCGCAAAAAAAGGATGCGCCTTGATTTCATGCATTGAAATACGCTTTTCTGGTGTTTTTATTAGCAACTTTCTAATAAGATCTTTTGCAAATGGGTCCAAATATTCGGGATACTCTGGCTCCTGCTCTATAACAGCTCTAACAAGGAGATACTGCGTTGGTGCATCAAATGGACGCTTTCCCACCAGCATGTGATACAAAACGCATCCACATCCCCAGTAGTCTGATGCACAGCAAGTGTAATTGTCTTGGAGTAGCTCAGGGGACATATAATAGGAAGTTCCACAAAATGTTTGGGCACGTCCACCGCCACTCTTCTCACCCTCAGGACGGTCGTTAACTGAATCGCATACAACTGCAGTTCCAAAATCGATCAGCTTGATGTGCATATTGGCACTCAACATTACGTTTTCAGGCTTGATGTCGCGATGCAAGACTGTGATGGATTTCTGTGGAGCTCCTGGGAGGGATGAATTCTTCTTCTCACCATGATGCAAATAAAATACTGCCGAAAAGAGCTCAGCGATAGCATGTCTACTGGCTTCTAGTGGAATGTGATGGCGTTGTTTAATAGCATCGAGAAGCTCACCTCCTTCACATAGTTCTGTGATATATACTAAATCTTCCGGTGTCTGCATAGAGCCAAAAAAACGCACAATGTTGGGGTGAACACACATGAGAAGCATTCTAGATTCT
Source organism: Phytomonas serpens 9T (assembly GCA_000331125.1). Lineage (NCBI taxonomy): Eukaryota > Euglenozoa > Kinetoplastea > Trypanosomatida > Trypanosomatidae > Phytomonas > Phytomonas serpens. The sequence goes on from AIHY01002274.1 coordinate 8,423, forward strand.
CGTCGGGCTGTCTCAGCCATTTTGATTCGTTCCTCATCGGTCGGCGCATTCAAAATGGTTCTCTTCGAAATGAGCTTAACTGCATAGTACACATTAGTCGGTATGTGAAGACCGATGACGACTTTACTAAATGCACCAGACCCGATCTGTTTCTCAAGCTTGAAATCAGACACAACCATACGACGCGCAGTTTGGGGCATTCTTATGTTATTCCGATGCGCCAGAAATCAAGCGATAAACATGTATGCTTATAAATTGAAGAACTTTATAGGTAAATATACTTAATTTTTTATTTAAAACGACGCATAGGGAGAGTAATATGAGAATATTTAATGGAAATTTAATTCAAAAGCAGGGCAATAATGTTGAAAATACATGGAGAAAATGTAGTGTGCTAACACTAAAAAAGTGTTTCATTTAAATGTCATCTATATAAAGTTAAAGAACCATCTAAACTCTTCTTATCAGAGTTCCAAGCAAAATGTACTCTATTGTTTCTATTGCGTAAACAGAAAGGGAAGTATCTGGCGACATTCGGATTCCGGACTAATGTTCATTATCCTCATCGTTAAGACATTCAGTTTCTTCTTGAGAACTTTCAGTGCATAGGTCGGCAACCATCCTGGATTCCCACTCTTCAATAGCACTCTTGTCACGCCTTTCGGTCCCAACGCGACCAGATTTCTTTGCCTTTATAGCAATGGATTTGAACAGCTGGAGTACATCTGGGTCACGTAACCAGTGACGGTACTGTTGATAGCATACTTCCGATGTGATGCGCTTAATGGACCGATCCGTGGTGTAGTTTAGCTCACTCAAGCAAAAGGCCAAATTTCGAGCTAGTTGCCGCTTCTTGATACTCCGCTCTGAAAATGCCTCAAAACGCTGGCAAAGACGCTCAACAAGTGAATCGGTTGGTTTGTCCCCTTCCACACGCTCCAAAAGTGTCCGCACAGCAAGCTGGAATTTATCACTTGGCATCAAGCCGCTAAGCTGCGACACTAGTGGCGGGATGAGGTTGCCGATCTTCTCCTTTTCCTTCACCGCAAGGTTTTGCACAAATGTTATCGCATTACTAGAAATTGTCTCGTTGGGGTCAGCGACTAGTCTGACAATAGCGTACAAGTGATCACGAACACGTAGCATTTCACCCAACACTAGATGTGAACATACTTGAATAGTTACAGCTCGTACTCGCTCATCATCATCCGCTAGCATCTTGAAGAGTCCGGTAGTCGGCACGCTCAGATATGGTGCCAGGAGGTTGGGATGCACACAGGCAAGGTCCCCAAGAGCAATTACAATATTTGTCTTCACGACCCACGACTCGCGTTTGTCCGATGCTATTGTCAAAATTATGTTGAGATGTTCCTTACAAAAATCCTCATCGACGATCATCAGCTGGCAAAGCGTCATAACGGCACATACACGCTCAAGAGGGCAGTTACTAGCTAATACACTCCGCTTTTGACAGCACACAGATACAACTTCTTTGGAAAACTTGTGCCAAATAGAACCTGGTGAAAGAATCGCACGTCTTTGTCTCTGTGCAAGCTCGTGCATAGTGTGACGCTTAAATTCATACGAACCCAACCCAAGTTCCTTCTGCATGGAATCCGTCACATTGGTTTGGTTATTATGGGGTGCTTTCGTCAACTCTTCAAGGGCCTTGAGCTGTTGCCGTTCTGCGGATTCAACAGCAACCAGTTGCTTGAAGGCAGTTTGGCCGACGAGAAAAAGAAGCTGGGCCTTAGTATTGCCGTCGTTTCTTGTTCCCATGCAGGATCCAAAGTATTCCAGGATGTAGTTGTAAATGGCGACGGGAACATCACACAAATGGTGAATAGCATTCACAGAAGCCTTAGCGAGACACATCCAAGATGCAATAGCGGTGGTCTTTCGGCAGAGGTGAGTAACAAGATGCTTTAGAACGCGGTGGGTCTTGGGATTTTCAGTTGCTGATATGGGACGAAACTGTGGATCCAATGCCTCACACTGAAGGGCCGCAAAGACGTAGGAAAGAAGAATGTTATCCTTATGGGTGGAAGACTCCAGAAACTCCAAAATGCTCTCCTTCCTCAATTGAAGATCTTTCCAGAAGTATTTCGAAAGTAGACTGTAAATACGCATCGCAGTCCGGCAGTCGTTCATCGTGGCTTCCTGAGACACAGAACCCTCCGCGACCCCCCAAACGGCATCCATAAAGGGACCTGACAGAAACCGTGTGTACGCTGTATTTAGCTTTAACAAACTAAAAATGCGATCCACCGCGCTTATCTCCCCCTCTGTGGCTTCATTCAACACGCTGATAAGTCGCTGCGCACTTGCGGTAGCACGGGTTACAGTAGAGCCTGGAAGTCGGTTAAAAGATGCAAAAATGACTTCTGCAAAGGCATCCCGTACGGCGAGCTGAATTTTAGCTTCTCCTTCGAACACCA
>AIHY01002311.1:0-15503 GCA_000331125.1 Phytomonas serpens 9T
CGGAAAAGAAATGCGATTCAGTGACGATGATAAAAAGGCAGTAAAAAGGATTAGAAGAATTATTCTGAGAGCTTGGGTTTAAAGCTGCGTGACAAAGAAAAGGGGGGAGAGGGGACAAAGGAAGGATTACATAGCACTAACATCCAGGTCAATGGATAGAATAACTCAAAGGTTAACATAGTGCTTTGTTGGGTATCTTTAATATTAGGCGCCATGTAGACTATGGATTCAACGATTATTCTTTTTTTGAATCTAGCTTTATTTTTTTGTGGTGAATGTGACCCTTTTTTTCTTATGCTATCTGTCTTGCTCCTTTTTTAGCCTCTGTAATAAATCTACATAAGGCATCTCTTTTAATTAAATTTTCGTTACTCTGTAAGTAGTGAGAAATCTAGTATATCGTTTTCACATGGTTCCTGACATGACGCAGATTGTAATTTTTTATTATATCTAAGATCTTGTTCGACGCCAGCGTAATATGTTGCATTGCGAAACAAGTGAACATTTGGATTATGTGTGAAGTTCTCGTTTTTTTTGGAAGTATCGTAGAACTGAAAGCGAGTACGCAGTAAACGCACTGCTTCTAGAGCTGATTCATGTGATTCGAATTCTACAAATAACGTGGCTGTTTTTGTTTTCGATGATTGATTTACTCTGGAAATCTGTGATTCTTTGTCATCCCCTTCATTGAAATTATACTTTAAATCTTCCTTCGATATACTTTTAATTCTCTTAAAATATTCAGTAGTGCTTGTGCCATCGGAGGCAAAATCCTCACTAGACTGTTCAAAACAGTAGTACGAGACAACACGCCCATATTGACAACATTCCTCGAGTAAAAAGAGTGCCAATGGTTTTAGATATGTACGATCCGCTTCCTGATTGGGTAATGAAGCTTCGCAATGACAGAGAGCCTCTATGGATTTTGCTACATGACGTAAAGCTACAACGGTAAAGGTGTGTCGTATATGTACTGGAGTTAAGCACGCATAACTCGGGATACACTCAAGTACATTATATGAAGGTGCCGGGATGCCAGGTGTGACCGCAGTATTTGAATGCGTTAATAGCCATGAATGGTTCCGAAAGGAATCCGCTCGTGATGTTTCCTTAATGTATTCATCATCATTACCTGCAACATGAGTTGTCAACAAGAGTTGCGACATACTCAGTTCGCTAAAATAGCCTTGAAAAAGATCTATTGCTCCTATAGTTTGCCCTACTGATACAAACTCATATTGATAGTTCCGAAACATACTGTCTTCTAAGTTTACACATGAAACAACACTACCGTCAAACAATTCACCATTTAATTGTTCCTCAAGATGCCTGAAAAGCAGACTATACCGAGTGTTCTTCATAGTGATCATGTCGTCATCATTCTTGCCTCTTTCTTCTGGAATAAGCAAAGTACACATCTCCTGAACTCGAATTCCGGCATCAGGTTCGTTTACGCAAACAAATACGGGCATGCATTTAATATAGCGATGCAAGCCTGACCTTAGATTCACCCCTATTGCACTGTCTTTCGTAGCTTCATTTGCTTCAAAAAGATCAAAACTAATCCAAAACTGTGCTGCCTTGTCTAGAATACCATCAACAAAATCTTGAAATGCATTTCTGTCGACTAGAAGTCGAGAAAACGAAACTGCGTTTTTGATTAGTAAACCGCTTGATAGAACCTTTCTAAATGATAGCGAGGACGGCACAGTAGCTTCCTCCAACCTAGGGCGCTTGCTTGTCTGCGATGTAAAGCAGGACGAGCTTTGAATGGATATTTCTGATATTTTTTCCTCATTTTGTTTTCCTCTAGTTCGAAGGATTTCCAACAACATGTAATAGAGATCCGCATCATTCACTAGACGATCACCTCCGAGGACAGAGTAGATTTGACAGCGAAGTGGAAGTACAGAATCTGGGCCAAGATTCAAATTAGTTGCACTGAGGATTTGAACTAACATGCGCCCAAACCCAATATTAACTTGCAACCCTAAGTCAAAAAGAGCAAGTTGTGACACATTTCGAATTGTGTAAGGTCTCCACTTGCTCAAAGCGTATGTAGGTGGCGGGCTACCACCATATATATTACTTATGATCCCCTCCAAACCTTTGCGATCCCATGCCTTTCCCAGCTCTGCCACGCTATCCCACAATGGCGGGGTACCCACCACAACATCGGCACGCTGGGATGCTGGGATTGAAGGAAAAGGCTCAAACAGATTGTGTACCACAAGATGAAGCTGATCGCAGAACTGGTTAAGGATAAATGACATTTCATCGCATTGATACTTGGCAGCACATAAAATAAGCGCGTGTGGACCCTCAGCCTGATCCAATAAAGGTTGCTGAGCAATGTGTAATGCAATCGAAAGTGCGATTGCATACATAACTTCAAGTTTTGCTGATCCGTGTAGCCAGATTCGGTCAGTAGCTAAAGGCTGTTGGTTTAAGGTGGTGTTGATCGACACTTTCTGTGACATCAGCTGCTTTCTGAGTTCTTTTTGTGAATCAATTCTATCTTCCATAAGACTGTTGCTCGTGCCACTTAGATGGTACATAATATCCTCCCCGAAAAGTGCATGTCGGTAGCCTTCCCAAAACCAAGCACCCCCCAAAGGCGCAGCTGTGGTGTGAGTACTTTTAAATGGCAAGGCTGCTTGGAGGTAAGGAATAAATGATGGGGACACGAGTTGATGGCATTCCTCTAATGATGCTATCCCGCATGGCTCAGTATTTTCTGATATAACTTTCAAGTCAGTAATACAAAAATCGGTAACTGCATTTTGATTCTTAAACTGAGATGGATTATTAAGCCTTCGTACAGTTATACTTGTATTTTTATTTTTAATGTTCCGAGTAGACATAGACAAAGCTTTAAGACAATATTAATCCAATGCAAAAATAATATGTTGGGTTTCCCTTGATAGCTGCAGTAGAAATGATGTTCCTCCGGTTTAAATATAAGACAAAAAACTGAAAGTTCTCACTTGAAGTCATAACAGACTTCACTGTAAGGAAAGATCCATCCAATGAATTCTGAGGAAAAAATATAACAACAGTTGAATAATAATTATAACAATCATAAAGGCATGATATATTTAGATAAAAAAAAGTTCGTTTGTCGGTGAATTTTTTTTAGAGGTAGGGGTGGAGAGCGTAAAGGTAAGGATATATCAAAGCAGAAAAACATATCATAAATCAGTCAAAATGATATAGCTTCAATATATCAGATTGTTTATAGAGCTGGAATCTTTACTCTTCTATTATTGGAAGAAAAAATTGTGAGACAAAACTTTATGAACAGATTACCATTTCAAGATTGAACAATATGAGTAGCTTTTCTTAATCAATAGTCTAAACGTCAAAGAAACATAAACATACAATTCCAAAAACGGAGTAATCGATATCTCAACAAAAAGAAAGGAGCTCGAAGACGTCCACTATCATTTTATCCCCTTTCCAAAATATAAGCAGAAAGAAACACAATACTACAGACTGTAGCAGTTAAACATGACACCCATAATGTAAAAATTACTGGTGTGATCATTGTTGATTCTGTTTTTTTATTGATATTGGAATTAGAAAGTTTATTCACTCTTATAGTATTGTTACTAGACTGAAATTTCAAGGTAAAATATGCGGGTCTCAAGCGACTTTGCAGAAAACGATGACGGGAAGCAGTTGTGCTTACAATTGGGAAACCGGAAGGATCAGAATCATTCATACCACAATGTTTTTGTTTAATTGCAGTTAATTTTACAAGAGCACATGTTTTCTCTGGATGAAAATACTTGCAACGAGAGCCATAAGCACAGCAACCGTTAATAAACTGTGAACACACCTCCGCTCCAAACTGCATACCTCTACCTGCTAATATTTTCGATTTCTTTTTTGTATTCACACTAGATTTTTCACTGATGTTTTGGGGAGCATCTTCTTCCGGGAAAAGCCATGGCTTTGCATTCAATTGTTGATTGTATTTCTGCACTTTTTCTTCAATGGAGCTTATTTTATGTAAAAGGCCCAGCTGAAATGGATTACTATTGGGATCAGCACAGATCATCGCGTTATATTGAGTTGCCATTTGGATTATCTCACTATCTTTACTGTTGACGATTGTATCATCAACACGAACAAATATTATCGAGGAATTGGTACATACCAGATTACAGAGTGCTGCACTAGTTGCCTCTCCACCCCGAGTTCCAGACAAGTCAAGCGCTCTAAGACTAGGGTGCAGTAGTAATGCATTGCATAAAGATACGAGCGAAACATCACTTACATCCAAGTAACGTATCTGAAGCGATACAATTGATGTATTATTTTTTATCGCGGCAGCAAAGCAAATAAGCTCGTGATCACTAAACGATGAGAAACCATCATAATCTTCGAGACAAACACTTTGGATCGTGTTTTGGATCGTTTGCTGTATAAGAATATTTATGTTCATTCCCACCGTAAAATCCAAATCCATTTCAGAATTAGCTTCATCTGACTCAGAACAGCTAGTCGAAACGCGGGTCAATGCAGGGTCCTTAAAATATTGTTCATAAAGAGATTTAGATTTCTTCCGCCTTCGCTTCCGTTTACACAAAGGACCGAACTCCTTTCCATCAGTTTGCTTTAAACTAATATTCGGCATTTATGTTTCACCTATTTGTAATCTTTAGTTCTATGCTTCAAAATTTAAAATAAAAACAGGAAGTTAATGATGCTATAAAATACACAGTAATACGCGCTGGATCTGTAATATACATATACGCACAAAAGAAAAAATATGATAGTTCATACAAAAAAAAAACTCTTGTTAATATTATTTCCAAAAACATTCAAACCTGCAGAGGTAAAATTAGACGGAGCTCAACAATTAATAGTACTTTGAAGATACTTAAGTAAAAAAAAATTATTTCATATTATTGAACACAATCAATAAAATATCTGCTTTCTTTACAACAATAAAAATGTAATTATATAAATATAATAATGAGGAAATTGAATTAGTTATAGTCCTTCAAAATATGTCCTAAGTAGGATATCTATCGTAAAAAAAATTAGCAAAAGGCCTTTGTCATCCATTCTTTCACATGAGTCGGGGAAGCTAGATCAAGAGAGGGCGCCTCAAGTCCAACACAAGATGCAAATAAACGTGACGTTACTAAGTATGGGTCAGCATCACCCGCAGGTCGACGATCCTCCATGTAACCCCTCTTCTCACTTGCCACTGAATTCGGAATTCGAATAGAGGTTCCACGTGTACCAACACCTGCACTGAATTCAGTGGCCTTCGATGTTTCGTGCTTTCCTGTTAACCTCTTATCATTTTCTGCGCCATAGAAAATAATGTCCTTACTCACAGATTTACTCAGACGTTCGACATATTCGTAAATGGCATCAAGTCCATTCTCAGCACGTGTTGTTTTGGTAGAAAAATTAGTATGCAATCCACTACCATTCCAGTCACCTTCGATCGGCTTCGCACTGTAGTCAACGTCCAAATCATATTTCTCAAGAATACGAAGAAGCACCCACCTTGCAACTATCATTTGATCTCCCATTTCTAAACCTTCACAAGGGCCCACCTGAAACTCCCACTGACCCGGAGTCACTTCCGCATTTGTGCCTGATATATTTAAGCCCATTTCCAAACAAATTTCATAATGTTCATCAACGAAGTTACGCCCCAAAGCCCTTTGTGAACCTGTTGAACAGTAATAAGGACCTTGGGGAGCAGGAAACCCTTTTTCTGGCCACCCATATGGACGGTTATTCTTAATTATAAAATATTCCTGCTCCAATCCAAACCAAGGGTGTTCATCCGTAAGCTCTTCAAATATTTGACGCGCTAAGGCTCGTGTGTTGTCCGTCGTTGGCTCACCATTAGGTAAATAACACTCAGCCAAAACCAGAATCCATGGAATCTTAGATGAAAAGTGAGGTAAGTAACACGGAAAGGCATTAACAGGATTCAGCAAAATCTCTGTGTCGAGACCTTTAGCTTGTCCAGTTGATGAGCCGTCAAAATTCCATACAGGAAAAACTCCTTCAGCTACTAGTGACTTTGGGGGTTTTGTTATATCGTCTGCCGTAAGATACATCGTACGATCCTTGCTGCGAATATCATGATGTGAATCCTTCCCCGAAAGCCAAATATATGTCACACGAACAGCTTGCTTACTAGTGTTATTCATACTTAATAATTTAATTTTTATATTTGTATTTTTTTTGTTGCTATTATTGTCACTGTTCAATAAAAATTTACTTCTTAAGAATCAGAGACATAATAAATAGTAATTTAAATCTGATGATAAGAAATCACCATTTTTTAGCATTCTCAATAAATAATTAAATTACAGTTACCTACATATGTCCATTTATTTTTTTTAGATATGTAAGTCAATATATAATTCATAGAAATAGTTTATATTGAAAAAGTCATTAAAAGCTAAAAAAAATTTCCTCAATTTCTTTTAATAAATATACAAAGTAAAAACTTAAAGCTTGGTATACAAAGAAATTTGTACTAAAAAAAAACAGTTAAGTCTCAACAAGCATCTCAATATATTGTTACCAGAATACTTCATAATCGAAAACCATACATATGCACTAAGCCGTTTACACCACGCGGGGGATTTACGACAGCCTAAAAATAACCCCCAAATGAGTTTAGAAAGTATAGTTAAAATGCGCATCTACCCTTCCATTTCGCGGGCAACTTGGGTTTCTGATCAAGATTAACTCATGTCCAATGCTCTGAAGAAAATAAATTTCTGAAAATACCTTCCCGCACCTTAGCCACGGTCGGCGCCGCCTTTCGAGTGGATTGCGCAACATAAATTTTCTGAATTCATTTTAGGTTTCTCACCGATATTCAACACTGGAAGTGGATTTTGGATTCATCAATTTATCGGATAATTTTTTTTTCCAAAATTTGCGTTTGGCACCGCAATGTACTTGGTTATGAACGAGCCTTTATTTAGAGGCCGATCTTTAGCGCCGCAAAACGTTTGGTGTTTGACGATTAGGTGAGGAGTATGCGCACGGATCGATATACCATTTTAAGTATTGTCCAGCTGATGGGGTCCTTTGGTTTTTCTTTTGTCTTAAAACAATTCTGTGAACTTTAGATTTCAATATGCACTTAGGGACAACTTTCCAATAAAGTGCTTTTATGAATACAGGCAAAAATTTATCATGTGATTTATCTAGAGCATGATTTATTTTTATCAACACGCGCTACATCTTTTTGTTGAGAGTTGGTGATTGCCCCTCCCCTCCCTCCCCCCTTCCCCCCTTCCCCATCCACACTTCGTCACACTGCCGGACCCACAAAAATGTCAATGCGCATTATGGCGCGCGCACAAAAAATGACATGTAGGTTTATTTCGCTGCAATGAATGTTTTTATATTTCTGTGAACTAATACCTTTTCCCCTTTTAGTTTATATGAGGTATGTCCAGTCTTCAAGAAATCATTGATAATCAGCTTGCCAAGCTCGCAGACCTAATAGATAGCGATGTGTCATCATCTATGTTGATTTTCTCCGAGTCTTTCCGCTTCTGGGAACTTATAGAAAAGCTTTGGAAAGAGCTTCCACTGAGTTGCGAACAAGGGTCAGCGCTAGCGACTGCATCCTGTATTCCCCTCTGGGAGTTGACACATTTTTTTACTGGGCCGTGCTGTTTATTGCCAATTGAAAAAAGAGCATTGGTGTTGAATTTCTTAACAGCATTATTTTCAAAATCAAAGGACCGACGTTGTGCATATCAGCAGCTCAGCTGCGGAGGGAATGTGGCAATGCCAGTACCACTTTCGGTTACACTCCCTATTGGTTCGGAAATGATTCTGCATATGAAATCGAAGGAAACATATTCACAGATATTTCTATCAAAGAACACTGTTTTTCTTGAGCATGTGGGACATTTGAAAAATGGGAAACTTGTTTCAGAAAAAATCAGATCCCTTATCTCCGATATTCTACCCAATTGTACCTTATTTCTGAATACAAAATGCCGTAAGGATAGCGGTTTGCCTCAGCTGCAAGCCTGTGTATCCAAAAAAAAAATTTTTCCGTGGATTTTGTTTTGTGCAGGTATATGGAAATACATTATTATCGCTGAAGCTTTAAACATCCCTGAAGGAAGAGAGCTTTCTGGATTTTTGCTAAACTCATCTTGGTCAACAAAAACAATAATGATAGACGGGAAAAGTACTACATATAAATTACTTTTTAATGGACTTGTGGATTCAAGTATGATTTGCTTATCACTCAATGGGCGTTCTCCATCTACAAGTGCAGACAACACTCCACCAATGGACCCACGTATTATTGCTAACTTTCTGCTGCAAAAAAAAAAATCCATTTCAATGAACACTGGTGGGGTGATGGCGCTCTCGAGAAAAATGCGTCCGCAGAAGTATCGCTTAAAAAAAATTTTGTTTAGCGAAAAATGTAGAAAACTAAAAAAAAAACTGTTCATTGATGTCCCAAATGATATAAAAAATTTTGGATCAAGCCCTTCAAGCCGGGATTGTGATCGCTTGACAATGTTGTGTCGTGACTGCATATTTACATCATTTCCACTCCTAGGCCACAGAAGCAGTTGCAACGAAACGGCTCTGTATGCCGCGCTTTTTGATCGTAAATGGAACCTTGATTCGCTAAAGCTTAGTGAAGGCCCATCATTGTTACCTATAGGAACTTCACTTACCGATTTATGGGAGGATGCTACATCTAGCTGCACCACGATAGAGAGATTATCAGCTTTGTGGTTTAGTGAATAGATTTCCTTTGTTCTAACATACTTTTATTAGTACCATTAATGTCAGTTTCGAGTATTAAAGTGTTAAGCAATGAGACAGGGATCAAATCGAGTCTTTAATTTACACTATTTTTGTTTTCTCTTGCTTATTTCTAATGTTTAAAAAAGATTGTTGTTACCATCATCACCTTCTTACTAATTATGTTTCATGAAGAAAAAATATAACTCATACAAGACTTACAACAAATATGGAAATGGGTGCAACTCATCTCAACCCTGCCCTTTCTTATGCACAGCGAATAGCAGCTTCGGCCTCTTATCCACCCGTTCCTAAACGGTGCGTTGTTACTGGTGGGACTGGTTTTGTTGGAACACGGCTGGTGGAAATGCTAGTGGAACGTGGCGCAGAAGAAGTGGTCAGCGTTGATATCGTTCCCAAAGAAAAGGGAATTGGGATATGGGACCACCCATCAATTAAATATGTAGTCGCTGATATTACATGCTATGAAGATGTTTCTGCAGCTATTAATGGTGCTGACTGTGTTTGGCACCTTGCAGCGGCAGTAGGCCCATTTCACCCGCCTGATCTTTACAGAAAGGTTAACTACTTCGGCACTGTCAACGTTATTCGAGCATGTAAACAACATGGTGTAAAAAAGCTTGTTTTCAGCTCCTCTCCTTCCACTCGTTTTAAAGGATCACTTTTTCATCGTCCGAACATTGATGGACTTTCCGAAGATGAATTGCCGCGCCTTCCACTTGGTCGTTACATGCAAAGGTATGCGGAAACGAAGGCGGAGGGGGAAATGGCTGTGACAGCTGCATGTGATGATGACTTCTGGGCAGTTTCGGTTGCACCACATCAAGTATATGGGCCTCGTGACAATTTATTTCTCACGAATGTTCTAGAGGCTGCTGGAACAGGAAAGCTTCGTATTTTTTCAAAGGGTGAAAATCGTATTTGCTTCACACATGTAGATAATTACTGTCATGGTCTGATTATTGCCGAACGCAAGCTTTTCAGGGGATCTCCAATTCTTGGAAAGTTTTATATCATAACAGATGGGAGCACGCACCCAGAATCAGGGGAATATTGTATATTTTGGAAAGAGATTGACAAGGCTATAGTAAAAATGAATTTCTGTTCAATCCAGAAAAAAATTCATTACCCATTTTGGTTTCTTTACCTTACTGCATTGATTGCCGAAGTATTAGGCCGTCTAATGCACACAACGTTCAAGCTTAATGTTTTTAATGTTTTTGTTTTGACCATGAACCGATGGTTTCGTATTGATGCAGCTGAGAAAGATCTTGGGTACCATCCAATAATTCCTTTTTCTGAGGGATGGGAGGATACCATCGCTTGGTTTAGGGAAAATTGGCTGCCCCAATTTTCGAAGGAAGGGGCTGCCTCAATTGTGGGCCTATCACAAGCCTCACAACAAAAAATTGATATTCAAGCGAAAACCAAATAAAAAATAAACCCTTGACAGTCTTTTGCCCTTGTTGTCATTTTTTTTAATTCGGAAGTAGTGTTTTTCTTTTTATAATGTGTATGCAAATGTTCAAGGATCCTTTTTTTATTGCTATAATATAACCTTAGGTTTTATTTTTGTTGACTGATAAATTTTGTCTAGCAACAGTATAAGAGTTTCTTTACTTCTTAAACAATATTTTCGACAGTATTATTCTTTAAATAATATTACCTCCCCTTCTATTATCAATATCTGTGTACTTGTGCCAAAGCAGGGAACGATCATTTTTTGTAGTTAGTCTATTCCTTCTTTTAGCTCCCACTCTCCGTAGGTAAGATGGCTTCGCTACGACCATGGATTCCAAGATCAAACTGGCTTTACAATGCGACAAGAAAAGCAGTAAATTATTTCTTTCCACAACTACGAAATATATATCCTCTTCCAGTACTAGATGGCCCTCTGCCTAAGGAAATCTCGGAGACATTTATATTGCATGATTCAATGCAGAAAAGTGATCCGTTTCGATATATGGAAGATTTGTTTGATCGTGATACTCTACAATATGTGAAAAAAGAAATGCTTCACTTTTCAATGCTTAGCGCTAAGTTTGATCTTAAGCATACTAAAGCGCGTCTATGGGCTGAGTTAGATGCTAAGGTACTAGTCACAACGCGTGAGGGGGGATATGATAAGGGTGAGGAGAGGATTGGTAATTATATTTATTTCACTCGTATTGTTCCTGGTCATGACTCTAACGCCATTGGCTTTTACCGGAAAAAAGTCGGTGAAGTTGACATACTCGCGGAGGAACTTATAAATCCCCTTTTGTTGCAGCAGCATTTTGGTTACAAAGATTGTTCAATTGGAGTGTGCCGTGTTTCCGAGGATGGTCGCTATTTAGCGTACACTCTATCTATAGAAGGTGGAGATCGTTATATCTGTCATGTAAGGAGCATCGATAATGCGAGCCTTTTCCATGTTATTCGTGGGAACAACATTGTAGGGATCGAATTTGGCTCTGGTAACAATTTTTTCTTTACTGAATCAAATGAACTAAACCGGCCACATCGTGTCATGTTGCAAGAAATTCGCCCGGGAATTTTGGAACCTCCAAAAGAGGTCTACCGCGATGATGATGAACAGTTTTTTGTCGACGTTAGAAAAACAAAGGATGGCAAATATATTACCATAACTTCAGATTCCAAAGTAAATGGAAATGTATTAATTTTACCAGCATCCTATCCTGTGATCCCAAATGAGTTGGGCCATCTTTTTCCCAAAGGTAAACCGGTAGAGATCGCTGGAAAGATGGGATGGAATTGGCTTGAACATTACCATGGTTACTTTGTGATGGTTACGTCAGATAGAGGCTCAAATTTTAGGGTAGTGTACACGCGTGATGAAATCGCTCTTGCATGTGGGGTAAATACAGAGTGGCAGGAACTTATTCCGCATAGACATGATGTTCAGATTTCGGATATCGATATCTTCGAACGTCGACTTGTGTTGTATGAGAGCCATTACGCTTTTGAACGAATAAACCATATAAGGGTTGTTAAACTGGATCATGGCATTGAGGCGGCTGCGCGCGCAGCTAGAGAAGATGATTTAGTCTTACACTTTCCACCGCTAGCATCTGTGACACCAGGCTTGAATAGAAACTTTGTGCAAAGTTCAATGTCATTTGTGTATAGTAGCATCATCCAACCGAGTCGTGACTGTGTTTTTAATTTCAATTCAGATATGACCGCTGGAAAGGCGAAGCTGTGTGCGTCTGATGCTTTGTTTACGCAGCGTCAGTCGGAGCAATTCACTCCCTGGGATTACATGTGGCCCTACAGCATGTACCGTGATTTCTGCATTTCTGAAGATGGAACAGAAATTCCAATTACAATATGTCAGCGAAAAGACGCGTTTGTACAGGAATTGACTGACTTTGAGCCAAAGCCAAACTCCCCCAAACATTGCTTGATCTATGTATATGGCTCATATGGCGAGGTCCCTTCAATGCACTTTCAATTAGCCCCCTACATGTGGATGATTCGTCGCCGTTGGACCGTTGCATTTGCACATGTCCGTGGTGGTGGTGAGCTGCCAGGGTGGTCTGAAGGCGGCAAGGGCTCCCAAAAAATTAAAACAACACAAGACTTTATTGCATGTTGCGAACATATGGTAAAAATGGGTTACACCAAGCCTGAACTAATGGTTGCTGCTGGGAACAGTGCAGGGTGTGTACCTATTGCAGCTGCTATGAATATTCGTGGATGTGGGTTATTTGGCAATGTGCTTATGCGCTCACCGTTTCTTGACATAATCAACACAATGATCGATCCAGACTTACCGCTTTCCCTTGCTGAGCGCGAGGATTGGGGGGACCCACTAAACAACAAAACCGACTTGGCTTTATTGCAGAAATATGATCCTTATTACAACCTAAATAGTCGTGTTACATACCCAGGGATGATGATTTCTGCTTGTCTGGATGATGACCGAGTTCCTGCTTGGAACGCGTTGAAGTATGTTGCTAAACTGCGACAACAGCGCAAACTAAAAGGTATAGACCCAGTAGCCCAACCTCTAATTCTGCGCTTGCGTTCAAACGGCGGTCACTATCACTGGGGAAGTGTGGAGAATGTTTGCGAGGAAATTGCTTTCCTTTGCTCACAGCTTGATTTGGAAGGCCCTGGTAAGTTACTTAACGATATGGACGTTATGACACAGATGCACAATTTAACTTCTGTAGGCATAATGGATCATGATGACCAGCAGAAGGTATTTCTCAAATGGGATAACTGGGAGCGTGAACGAATTGATTACCATGTCAAGCTTCATAACTTTAGTTGGGAACCCAACTTCCGGAAAGTTAAGGCTGAGAAGGAGCCATTCTTCTGGGTTCCTACAGATTCGGAGTTAAATCAGAAGAAGGTCGATGAAATGTTGAGGGCAAAGGAGAGGGAAACTCAAGAAAGCGGTCGTGCAGGAGGGAAAACTGGAAACGTTGGCAGGGCAGCAGGTCGAAACATGTACTCAGAAAAAGAAAATGAAGGGTGAATCTTCTTAAAGAATTCTGTGTGCATTACATTGACGTGAAGATATTTAAATGAGGTTTCTAAAACTGTGTGTTACTAGCCATAGCACCGCTTGATGCATAGGAGCTTCTAGACTATCCCTTTTTTATCATCTTGAATCGTCACAGTGCATGTTACTCAGAGCATAGTTGGATGCATAAATTAATAAAAAAAAATGTCTAGTATTTCAGAAGAAACAATAAAAATCTTAATTTAGTTACAGATTGAGGCATGCTTTTTCTCTCATATTTGTCAATCTTTACCTGCCCAAGATAGAGAAATTAAGGAATAGATGTATCCATATCCTTTCAGTTAGGATAATTAGTTTTCCATGGAACATTGGCCTCTGCTAGTAGGTGCTCGAAATCTTCTGAATATTAAGCAAATAATGTATGAGATTGATGCTCTAAGGGATTTTAGTGTAAAATCCATATTAGGGAGGTGTGATGAAAGAATCGATATCGTATCTTCTTCTATGAGTTTATCCACTAGTGAATCACCAAAACCACTCCATTAACTGTCGAGATGTAGTTAGATATCTCGCATAAATAAGGTATCAGTTTTCATAGCTGCGTTCGGTGATGCAGTTTCCTTGGAGTAGGCGTTATTGAAGTGTTTCATGAGGGCAGCAACAAAGATGCTTCAAAGCAGACAGATTATTATCTGGACATCTCTGCTAGTCACACCTGCAATTCTTCAAAGAATGTAGAGCACAAGAAGTTTTGGGCTATCATAATAACAATTGAAATGGATCAATTCGACGCGCTGTCAGTTGTTTTTCCGCATGATGTGACTAGCTGCTTAGCATGTTTGGGGTATTTTGTAGAGAAATTTAATTTCATGGCTTGCACTTTCTTTACTAAATGGTAGTAATGATGCCATAGTTTAATACCCTTATTATTCTCTACAATAGGATTTACTTGAACGTTTACTAGTGATATTTCCGAAGTTTTTTGAAACTGTATAAATAAAAGTATACAGGAGATAATATTTTGATTGGAAAATTTAAGGATCATGCGAAGGGTTTTTAACCTATTTCATACTCGAAAGCGGTCTAGTGCGCTGCAGGCTTAGCCTCTATCAACGCCTCAAGGCCTACTTAACAGCTTGCCATTTTGTGAAAGCGATCCACAAGTAGCTGAAAAAATAATGGCAATGAAGAATGTCCCGAAAATTTTTTTGTGTGTTGCATCTGTAGTTTTGCTCTTAAATCGGACTGGTCGACGCATCTACTTTTCTCGACGAAATATTTTTCAATTGCTTCTTTTTAACAGTTTACTAACTGTTGACAATTGTCGAGAGAGCCGATCTTAAAAAAAGTGAATACATAATAACTGATATCAATCACTTGTTATCTTTTCATTATCAGATTCTCTTGTAAACATTCTCTTTCCATATTACGGAGTGGAAAAGGTGGTCAGTTTTAAACGCAATCTAATAATGACATCTGCGTTGACTTCCTTCACACATATCCTACGGCGTGGTCGAATTGTAAAATTCAATGCCATACCCCGGTTCATTTATAGTCTTGTCTCCCTTTTCGTGGAGTACAAATTATCGTAATTTTCACAGACTATTCATGGGAGGACACTGCTTTGTTCCAATTTTCTATCCTTCAATAGGTACTGGCGCATCATACTGATGTGTTCACAATGCCTATGTCACTTCCACCAATAGCTGCAAAGGATTGTCTAGGAGTGATTATGGAGTTGAACTATTACAAACCTCACGATGCATCCCATGTCACAGACCTGTATGTTTGCTCCCTAGTAGGGCAAACAGTGATGGGCCTCTATTTTGTTCTTTATTATCGTCCCCACATTGTGCGCATACAACTATGTCTGTCTTTGGAGCTTTTTTTCAGACGGTGTGGTTCAATTGGAGTATCATGTCAAGGGTGTAGTTTTGAATAACTCCGTTGACAGTTACCCCGAATGGAGTAGCTCCCTGGCAATACTGCAGACTGAAAATAAATATTTATATTGTATAGATAATTATAATTTTGAAATAATATACAAGTGTTCTTTTTCTTACGTTCCTTTTTTAAACTCTTTACATGCAGTATGACATTCATTTAATTGAGAAAAATTGGATTCTAAAAACTCATTAAATAAATTATGTCTCATGGAACAGTCACCTCTTTTGAATTTTTTTGACATTATCATTTCTGTTACTATTGAATAAGATAGAACAGTGGGGGG
>AIHY01002549.1:0-10726 GCA_000331125.1 Phytomonas serpens 9T
CCGTCTTGGGCTTCCCGTGCCGGGGCATATTGAATTCCCAGCCGGCGCCAACAACCCAGCCAAAATACCATTGGCGATGGCGGGGGGGCGTGTAGGCACTTGGATTCTCCATAAAATGGCCATCGATATGCACTTCCATAAATAGGAGGCCGGTATATGCCACGGGCGGGTGGCTTCTTTATGAAACCTCATTGCTCCGCAAACCCCCGCGATGTGCCTGACACACTTTTTGGGCTGGGGGGTGCGTTGGGGGTCGTCCTAGAGGATGCCACAAAAATTTAAGCCTGAAAATGATTATATATCACTCATTCCTCATGGATGACATCGAATGGGGTCAGGAAAAGGGTGGGGGTTGGGTCGTTCTCCCCACACGCATTCGGGGAGCGATGGGGGGCCCGAGGTGCAAGAACGGAAGCACTTTTCGTCTCAGCACGAAAACGTGGCCTGCATTAAAATGAATAGAGGGAATGAGGGCTAGAATTATTCGACGTTTCTCACCGTCCCATCTTTCCCTCACAGGCTCTCAAAAAAATATTATAAAAAATATACTTCGTTCACCTGATGTTTATATTTCTCCATTAACTGCAAAAATGAATTGGATATTTACAGATAATGTTGGCTTGGGATTGGCGTAGATTTTGGCTTTTAGTTTGGCCTGTACATATAGTTATGTTTATAGAACATAACACCTGATACATTTTCTTTTGTTCAGGGATGGTTGTTTTCTTGACATTTTAACCACTGAGTATTCGAGATGGTGAGTTACGAGATCAGCTATAGGTATTATGATCGAGGTCCCGTGTCGCATTTTGTGACGTTTTGTTTAAACTTATATTTTTACTGATTTTTTTTTCGAACCTTTACTCTCAATAATTCTTTATCATATTTTCTATTTTAATATTGGTTATGAATACTTAATTTATTTATTAATGTATGCTTTTTAGCATTTTTTTTTATAAATGATGTATTATAAATATTTTTATTTCTAAATCCTGATTATTGTCATTCGTATGAAAAGTTTTGTGGGTTTGCTTTTTTTTTTTCAATATTGCATTTTATCAATTGATTATGCCTATATTATATATATCAAATATATATAATATAAATATATGTATATATTATATGCTCTTGTTCTTGCATTTTGAGCCAATTTCTAGATAATGTTAGCGATTAATCCTAATCGCAGCATAATTATGAGTCTATTCACCTGAAAAAATGAGTTATTAATTTTTCGCTTTTCCATTTTTCCCCTTAGTTAATTCTATTCCTTTATATTAGAATTTCTTGAATAGCCATAATCTTTTAAATTTTCTTTAACATGACATTAACTACTTTAACCAATGTGAGGGTGCTAATACTAAGAGTTCTTCTTGGGCAGGCACTTTCGCTTCTTATGTCCTTGACGGGCCTTTGGTCATCTCTATTAGTGAATAATTCAGTAAACTATCCGATCTTTCAGTCGCTAACATCGTATCTTTTCATTTTTGCCATTTATTTCCCAGTATTCATTATCCTCAAAATTAAATATGGAGATCGGAAATTTGGAAACTTTCGCTTTCTGTTTCGTTGGTGGAAGTATGCTCTCCTTGGTTTTATTGACTTGGAAGCTAATTACTCTGTCATCTCTGCTTATAATTATACAAATATGGCATCAGTGCAGTTATTAAACTGCTTTACATTACCCTGTGTTTTAATTTTGAGCTATTTTATATTACGTATGAAGTTTGCGCTAACTCATATGTTTGGTTGTGCCATTGCTATTTGTGGGTTGATTTTGCTCATTGTGTTGGATGCCGATGGTCTTTCTCATACTGGTGGTGGATCAAATCAACTTGTTGGTGATTTATTGTGCCTTTTAGGCTCTTTTCTGTACGCCTTAAATAATGTTACGACTGAATGGTTCATTAAACCTCCCAAATCACATCGAGAAAGTTCAAATGAATCTACACCTAACGAAGCGCATTCTGATTCAGATCATCTTCAGAATGACACAGTAACTTCTTCTCAAGCAGTAGAAGATCATCACCATAGGGAACCCTTACCTCAAAATGAAAATGAAGAGCTTCCTGATGTTCCAGTATTTGTTCCTATTGTTGAATATCTCGCTTTTATGTCTTTTTTTGCTCTGATATTTTCTATTATTCAATTTTTTGTGATTGAATGGAAGGACTTTTATCCAAATCGGAGCCATTGGACAGGAAATGGCTACTTATATCAGGTTATGTTTGGTGTTACTATGCTATGTGTTTACACTGCTATGCCCTCTATATTCCTAATTGCGAGTGCAGCTTTTGCAAATATATCGCTTCTTAGTGCAGGTATATACGCAATCATATGGAATAGGTTTGTGTTTGATATCTACCCGACTCCCTTCTTTGTACTATCATATATTATTATATTCATGGGAACCCTTTTATACAATATAACTGATATTTTCAAAGCCACCTTTTCCAAAAGGTGGAATTATCCATGTGAAAAGCCTGAAAATTCCGAGAAAAGGGATAGCATTTATATTAATTAAAGGAAACTAGTTCTATCAGCTTAGTATGATTAATAAAACAGATCCTATGATCTACAAGTTGTTGAAATCGCTTTCCATATTAAAATTAATATAAATAGACTGAAAAAATTAATTATTCTCACAAGATTTTTTCCATCAGTAGTCGAAATGTCTGAAGCTTTTGTTATTTTTCCCCTCATTGTTGAAGTTTTTTATATGGTTCTTAATGGATCACAAGATAGTGCCGAATCCTGTATTTTTTATATTAGGGAGCACAGGTACTGGAAAATCTTCTTTTGCAGTTGAACTAGCCAAGTTTTTAAAAGAGTCAAAATTATATGAAAATGTAGTTATAATAAACTGCGATGTTATGCAGTTTTACCAAGATCTACCAATCGCCACAAACAAGATTTCATCTGACGAAATGAAAAATATACCACATGCTTTTTTGGGGTTCCTTAATTGCCATGACTCTTACCTGTTCGATCCCGTCGAATCATTTTTCAACAATGAGGCGACTCATTCTTGTAAACCGCAAAGTCCTACCCATTCACGATTCGATATTCGTTGCTATGTCGACAGAGTTACAGAGTTTATAAATCGTTATTTTGCAGTATACAGGAATTCAGCCATTATTATTTGTGGTGGGACATGCTACTACGCTCAATCCATTCTCTTTGATAATACCCTTGTCTCCGAAGATGACGACAAAGCTTCAACTTCCCACTCAGATGACGATGATGAGGGGGGTGAGCTTTGGGATATATTGAATCGAATCGACCCACAAAGCGCTTCTCGCTACCACCCCAATGACAAACGTCGGTTAAGGCGTCTAATAGCAATTCATAGGAAAACAAAAAAGCTTCCATCTGATATTTATTCATCAAAGAACGTGGAACTTCGTTTTCCAAAGGAAAGGACATTTGTGCTTTGCCTCTGTCTTCCGAGGGATCAATTATATGAGTTGCTTAATGGAAGGGTTGACGCTATGATGAACAAAGGTCTACTATCGGAAGTGATGGAATTCCAAAAGCGAAATGAGGGGAATAATCGTCAAACAAGCATAATGGAGACTATAGGTTTGAAAGAATTCAAGGAGCTTCTTACTCATGAAGATATATCCAGTGAGGGGTTTCAGAGCTTAGTGCAGTCTGGAATCGACCAGGTAAAATCTAATACACGAAGATATGCTAGACAACAGGAGAGATGGCTACTTAACCGATTTCAAGCGTTGTTAGCTTATTTAAAAGGTAATTTTATTTCTCATCATTTTATGAAGATTGATTCTTCTCAACTTAAGTGCACTGAGAATATTGTGGCATTAGTTCACGCGCTTTTTGCAAAAAACCTGGAGAAACCTTTTTTTGCTGAGTACCTTGATAATATCACAATCGAGCCGAAGAGACCTGTATCACAGGAGATCTGCAACGTCTGCAATACAGTAGTTTATGGACGAGGTCAAATGGACTTACATATACTTTCCAAACAGCATCGGGGGGCTCTGAAGCGGAGAAACATCGAAATTCGCTTTAAAGAAAAGTTTGGAAGAGATCTACCACCTCCCAAGCGAAGAAAAGTATAAATTCTTCGTTCTTTGATATCATATTTATGCATACTGTATTTTTTCCTATGCCACTTTGATGATTTTGCGTTATTTTTTCTTTTGCGGCTGATTATATATTACTTATCCTTTCTTTCTCTTCAAGTTTTCATTTAGGATATAATTTCATTCATAATCTTGACTTGTTTAGGAGCAAAATATTATCCAGATATGATCCAATTATATATTGCCTTGGGTTCTTTGTTGGCAATGGCGGTGGCCGTTGTCTATGTTGGATCTCAACGATTCCGAAAATTTCTCCCTCAAAATCTCCATCCGGAAATTCTTGTTTTATCAGATGTCCTTGCTATCCCTCTCAATGGATCTGTTACATTGTTGTCCATGTATGTTCTTCTTCGGCTACTTCCAAAGGAATACTTTACCACATTGATTTCCTTTGGTATAAACATACTGGGCGCCATCACATTAAAGGAGATTTTGGGTTCATACTTAAAGTCAGGTATTCTTGCAGGCTCACTTTCGATTATGATTGGAGCACTTAGCTTTTGGTGGGAAAATTGGGTTGCAAATAATATTCTGGCATTTGTTTTAGGGATTACCTCTATCGAATCTGTAGTGCTTGATAATTTTTTCAACTCTTTTGTTTTACTAATATGCCTTTTTTTCTATGACATTTTTTGGGTCTTTGGATCTGACGCTATGATTACAGTGGCAAGTGGAATAGATGGGCCAATTAAGTTGATCTTTCCAAATACCATTTTCGGTGATCATTCTAAAAAGAGCCTGTTAGGACTTGGGGATTTGGTTGTTCCTGGCATTTTTATAGCACAGACGTTAGTTTTTTCTCATGATTTTGTAAAACGAGGGAGTTTCTACTTTAATGTTGCAATTGTCGCTTATACAGTGTCTCTTGTGAATACAATGGCAGTTATGTTATATTTTAATCATGGACAACCTGCTCTCTTATTTATTGTACCATGGCTTCTGATCACATTTTGTATAGCTGCTTGGTACAGAGGCGACTTGATGGTAGTATTTAAATTTAATTTTGGAAAAATTCATTCAGAGCTCACGGAGAAAAATAATACTAGTGATGGCACTGCAGAAGAAAATCCTTGCGATTTTCCTCCCACAAAGGACCTACAAAATCTGGAACTTTCCCAAGGGAAAGAACTACAATCGGGTAAAGATAATAAAAAGGCTAAATCTAAAAAGGATTGAGTAGGATGCACATCTATTTAAGATATGGTACACAGAATCGTGTGAGATACATTACTTGACGGTATAAAGTATGATGTACGAAATTAACAAAGATCTTTCCTTTTTCCATAACGTGATATGAAAATATGGATTCCAGGTGAACGAAGTATATTTTTTATAATATTTTTTTGAGAGTTTGTGAGGGAGAGATGGGACGGTGGGAAACGTCGAATAATTCTAGCCCTCATTCCCTCTATTCATTTTAATGCAGGCCACGTTTTCGTGCTGAGACGAAAAGTGCTTCCGTTCTTGCATCTCGGGCCCCCCATCGCTCTCCGAATGCGTGGAGGTTTCTGAGATAGATTCATCAGTATTTACACCTTGTGAATGCAGACTCTTACAGGTATGGAATACTCAATAAAATGTATAGTACCTGTGTAATTTTTGTTATAGTAGCACGCATGAATTTTGCGTTGCTCATGAGTCTAATTCCTTTAGCCAAATGCAAGAAGGACTCATTAGGAAAAGTTATCCCTAGTGTAAATCCGTTTACCTTTAGGTTTACAGTTTTATAGCATACTTCCTTTCTAGGGCCGAATGAATAGTATTTTTTTCCCACTTATTATTTTTGCTATTAGCTAATAGTTTTTTTTCTCTTCTTGAATTAAGTTTAGAAATCACACTCAATCTCAATGCTACGAACTTCATTCATGCGTTTTTCCAATGTTGCGAGGAGTAAGGCAACAATTCAAGTTATCAAAAACGCAACTGAACATCATGCCCCAAAGCGACCTGAATTGAAATTGAAGCACTACACTGATATGGCTTACGAGGGTCTTCGTCACGTTTATCATGGATTTCGATTGTTATTCATTAATATTCGTCTGGCATGGAAGTATCATCGCCAGTTAAAAAAGGGTCTCGCTCTTACTAGACGTGAGCGCATACTTCTTGAAGATTCGACTAGAGATCTTCTAAGACTCGTACCGTTTAGCTTTTTTATAGTTGTACCATTTGCCGAGTTGCTTCTTCCTGTAGCATTAAAGATGTTCCCAGGCTTGATTCCTTCGACTTTTGAAACTGAGTCGCAAGGTCGCAATCGAGGGTTCCGAGACTCTATGAAGACTTTGCGAGCACGCCAACGTGTCATGGATTATGTTTCTTCAACTGCCTTGACAACTTTCAGTCCAGAGGAACAAGAGGTTATCCGGCGTAGTGCTTTAGGGGATACCATCGCCCCAAAGGACATCCGTCTCATCGGCCATTATTTCGATCGCGATGGTCCATTTAGTGTTTATAGAGTTCCTGATCATATTGCCATGGGTCTTGGGCGTATCTGCAACGTTTTTAAATGGTATCATTCTTTGATGCCTGCAGCATTGGTTGCACCATTAATCCGTCGCCGTGTTATTCGCCATTACCAGAAAATACGCGAGGATGATCGCATGCTTCGAATCGAAGGCTTAGATCACCTCACTATGGAGGAGTTGATTAAGACTAACAAAGTTCGCGGCATGCGGTGGACGGAAACTAAGGATACTCTTCTAGTCCAGCTTGAATGGTGGGTCTCTCTCGCGCATGATCCGAATCTGCCATTCAATACTCTTTTTTGGATTAAGCCAACCCGCTACAATTTACGCAAGTCTATGAATAGCCTTCCAGTTGAACAACGACGCCAACTTCTTGGTATTCAGAACTTACCAGAGAGTATGCGATCAAGCTTGGAGGCTATTTGTGCCACTGTCGATACGGTATCACAAATCGAAGGGCAGCCTGAAACTGCGGACAAGATTGTGCAAAGAATCGTAGAGATAAAGGACTCTGTCAAGCAGACTGGTATTGATATGTCGTTGCAGGGCGTTCAAGCTGCGGTGGGTGCATATTTAACTGAAGAGAATATTGAGACAATGTTTGAAAAATTGAAGAAAAACAAGCTAGAAGAGGAGGTTGTTTTGGTTTCGGATGTTATTGAATGGATTGGGCAGGAGACACATAATTCCAGCCACGTGGTTTCTACCCTATTTGATGCATTTGATTACGGTGCAGGTTCAAAACCAATAACTCAAGAAGTATTGGTTGGCATCGGGGCGCGTTGCCGCGAAGCGACGCATAACGATCAGACGGCGAAGCCTCTGCCAAAGGAAAAATCTGTCAAGGAATAAGTTCAATGAGGGTCCCCATTGAAAGAAAGGAATGTTTCGTATAACAATTTTACTATTGAGTGTTTTTGAGAGGTAGTTTATAGGATTTATATATAATAGGGTAAGCTATACAACCTTCTTCTCGATTCAGTGATTAATACTTGTACTAAAAGCGAAACGCTACATTAAAGCTAATAACTTTCATTTTATACTCTTGTAACATACCAACATGAACTGAGAATTCGACGCCGAACTCTGCTTTTCACAAGGTAATGTAGAAAAAAACAACATACAGGCCACCTCTTTACATATATTTCAACAAGTACATAAAATGACTGACATTAGACCAACACCAAGAGTTAGGAGAGAACTAGGGGGCACTACTTGTCTCCGTTTTTTCTTTTAATTTCTTTTATTAGAGCTAATTGATGACACTGTCTGTATTTCTGTTATAATATAAACACGTGCATTGGGAGAAATTTGTCGTGTTCTAAACATTGCTTTTTTTTCTCTTTTTTTCACCATTTACAGTGATGTTGTTGATGTTTGTTAAATGTGTAGTGAATTAAAGTGAATAGAGAGAACATCTTAATATTTATCTTTGTACCAATCATGATTTTGTGGTATTGTGCCTTTTCCTCTTCATCCCTTGTGTCACGCATTGCCGTTCTCATTCTCATAATTTTTTCATTCTTCTATAATCTTCAAGATAAGTTTTCCCTATATATACTTATAATGGAAAAGTTATTTTAGAATGCTTTGAAAAAAAGCAAGTAAAATGTGTAGCCATCACCATCAATAAAGGAGAAGAATGAAGGCTCGTCGATCATGGACCCTAGTTTTTTTTTTGTTACATAGTGTACTTTTAAACATAAGCAATTCCTTCAAAATATCCAATCCCTTTTTTCACAGCGGAACTGCTTATCGAAGCACAAAAATTGTCTTTTATCTCTTTTTGAATCTAGATATTGGAATTTACTAGACTACCTCTTTCGTTTTATATAGCTTGAACCATCACTTCAAGGAAGTTTTTCTCATTTATTCATCTCGCCATATTTGCTTTGCTATGATGTTCATCTGGAAGTGCAATTGGCTAAAATACTAGTACCCACGTATTTTTCCATTCTCTTCGAGGCTTTAGTAATTGAATTATCTTATCTGCTTGATTTTCCAATCATGACCCCCCAGCGTCGAATTTCTGGAAACTAACTCTATTTGTGCCACACTTTAGGCTTTTCTTTACTTTCTCTAATTTTTTTGGCCATCAGTATTATTTTGGTTCTACTTCATACTGTTAGTACTTATTATCATTCTCCGGAGTTCATCTATTTTCTATAGAATGCTATGCCGCTCGTGAACTGGTCAAACAGCGTTCACAGTGAAATCCCCTTAATCGATTATGATGCAGAATACGTTTCGTTAGTTGAAAAAAGCGCCACTATTCTACAACTCGTGCATGGACGTCGTTCTGGCCACTCTGACCTGATTAATCTCCAGAAGGGGATTCCTATACTCACCAAACATGCGCCCTTAGAAACAAATATCCAAATATCTCGACCCCCAAATATCGAAGATACTATTGATTCTTTTGGAGAGCGCGAATCAAATCTGGCTTCAAGCATTCAAAAAACGAGAAGGGATGTCTATACACAGACTTTGGCACAGCAGGAAACCCCATCAGAAAGGCTTTCCCCCCATCATGATTATGATTTACTTGAAGCACAAAAAAGTGCCTTTGTGGCTCAGCTGTGCGAGCTCTATACCCTACTTCATGTTGTATTTGCGTAGATATTGGCTATGCAACTCTATCTGAAAACGGGTTTTATTCTGTTTCAAACATCCATCCAGATATATTACATCCTTCTCCTTTTTTTCTAATCTAGAGCCCTTGATGGAGATAATATCTTATGTTTTGAATTTGTATTACTGCTACATAATAAAACACAGGAGCTATTGGACCACTTTGGTTCCCTTTTCAGTGAATAAAATGGTATTCTTCCTTTTATGTGTTTGTTCAGCAACAACACGATCCCTCTAAATTTATGAAAAGGACATATTTATGTATTTGTTCCGTCTTGAAGCATATATTCATTTCTCTTTTTCATTATTGCTGTATTTCTTTCTAACTATAGCGTCACTATTTGCTTCTTTTTCACCAAGAAAACAAACATACAATACACGATGAAATCTATTTCTCTTAATCACCTCTGTGGGTCGGATGCTGATGCGAGGTATAACCTAGCTACTCCACGGAATATTTTTAAGCAGCGCACACCAAAAGTTGACAGTGGGAATTCGGACCAGAAGTCAGAGGAGATTCGAAACTATGTTCACAGCACTTTCGAGCTTTTTGAGAAGGTTTTTGATTGTTTGGCATATGAAGAGTCTTTTACTGTTCAGCCTATACACAAGTTACGCCATCCTCTCATTTTTTACTATGGTCATACGGCCTGCTTCTATATCAATAAGCTCTGTGTATCTGGCATTTCGACTCATATCAATCCCAGATTTGAAGAGATGTTCGCTGTCGGAATCGATGAAATGAGCTGGGACGACCTTAACACCGCGCATTATAACTGGCCAACTGTGGCAGAGGTACGTGATTATCGTCTGAAGGTGCGCACCCATCTTGACGAGCTGATGCGAAGTGGAAAGTTCGACCTCACAATGCCGCTGACCTTCGCGAATAGTGTCGCAAATGAGTCCAACGCGTTTTGGTGGGTAATGCTTATGGGCGCTGAGCACGAGCGCATCCATATCGAAACCGCCAGTGTCCATGTGCGTGAGCTTCCCATAAACTTTGTTAACCCGTCCTCCGCGTCCTTCTGGGTTCGATGCCCCCAAACAGGTGCAGAGGCGCCCAGTAATGAGCTCATTTCGATTTCTGGTGGGCGCGTGCAGTTCGGTCGTCCACCATCGTCTGCGGTGTACGGGTGGGATCAGGATTACTCGGACGGCTCGAATTGGGTCGATGTCGCTCCCTTTAGGGCAAGTAAGTACCTCGTGTCCAACGCGGAGTTCCTCACCTTCATGCAAGCAGATGGTTATAATACTCAACGGTACTGGGATGAGGAGGGATGGAATTGGGTGCGCTGGAAGGGGCCGACTCACCCGTGGTTTTGGGTGCCCGATGAAAATCGACCAGGTGGGTATGCTCTTCGTCTGCAGACGGAGCTAATTGATTTACCGTGGGATTGGCCTTGCGAGCTAAACAATTTGGAGGCTTACGCATTTTGTAACTTCAAGAGCGAAGTGCTTGGTAAGAAAGTTCGCCTGCTTACAGAAGAAGAGTGGACGTTACTCTACGATCGCTATATTCAGCAG
>AIHY01002746.1:0-16871 GCA_000331125.1 Phytomonas serpens 9T
TCGGGTGCGTGAAGGTTGGATGTTTGTGACAAATCAACGAAGAAATATTGAAGAGAGACGACAACAATTAAAATACACTCGTCACCAATGGAAGCAAGACGTTCTTGATGCAAAAAAGGCTGGCGTAAAGTCATCATCAAAGAGAGGACAGCTCCTTTACAAGGTGCGCATGGCGCTGGAGGAACAGGCTCAGGGGTTACAGCATGACGAATCTATTCTTCATGATTCGGAGTCATGGCTTCTTGCTAAGGAAGAAAGGTTGAAAAATCTTGAGCGCCAAATTAATGACCATGAGAATCATCAATATATCAGTGGGAATTCTTTAATGAATTGTAGCTTAGATACTGCTGGGATGGTAGCTGATTTTTTTGGACCTCAGCACGATTTCACAACTGAACCTTTGAAGGCCAGTTCACGCTCCTGTTTAGGTAGTATTACCATGTTCGAAAAGGGTGCCACAACACAAATGCTGTCAAAGTCTCTAAGGCAAATCGAGAAACGCCTAGGTGAGCTAACAAGTTTTATGAAAATTCAGAATAGATATGAAAATCCATCAGCACCTTCGTTTAATTACGAAAACTACCTTACTTCTAATTACTCAGTGTCACGAAATTCAAGAAATTGCCATCACAACTTCAACGCTCGTTCGAAGGAGCCTATTACTAAGCAAATAGTTCACACTGTTCCATTGTAACAAATTGTAAATGTTTTTATTATCTATTTGATTTGTGGACCTGAGATCCTTGGTGTAGCATATATATCTATATATGTATCGATAAACTCCTCCTTTTACATTGAGAGCAAAAAGATATGACATAGAAAATATAACAATACTATCTAGTTGCCTTTGTAGAAGCGTTTGATTCTGGTTGTGAGCGGAAAAGGTAAGTGCTATTTCGAAATTCATTTACTATACTTGTGTACATTTTTATTTTTTCTCAGAATTTACTTTTTTTCAAGATTCAATACACGAATTTTTTACTTTTTGCTTATTCAAAAAGATTTAATTTGAGTCGTATTTTTAATGAAATCATAGATATTCCTTTCCATTGTTTTGTGTTATACAGAGTACTAAGCACAGTCAAGAAAGTTCCATCTATCAGCTTTTGAGGCGCAAAGTATGAAATATAAAATTGCAATACAAATATACTTCTTGTCAGTTTAATTTTTTTTAAAAAGCTGTTAAAAAAAGATTTGACTACACATTACGGGAACCTCACTGTTATATGGTTTAAAAAATGCGCCATGAAGTGCAGTGTGTGGGCAGCCCTTTGTTTTTCTAAATATGTTGTGTTCTCCTATTTTTTTCACATAATTAACTGAGACCAACTTTGGATAACAGATATTAGAAGCAGTAGTCATCAAATCTAAGTTTAGGAATGTATTGATCATTGAACTATCGATGACATCACTAAAAATACTTCAAACATGTACTGGACCTCATATGATTTCAGTTGAAGAGATACTATTGTAAGTTAGAAGTAGCATGTAAGATAATAGGGGGAAGTACGATATTAGATATTTTTTGTATATTATTTTATATTGTTTATCTTGTATGATTTGTTAGTATATTTTATGAATTTTTCTTTAATGTGAAAGAGTTTCTATTTAGTTATATTTTTCCTGAGCATATATGTCGAAAGCAATTTTGTAAAGAAATATTTTTCAATCCTTTATGGTTACTGAAAAATAACTTCAATTATCTATATGTAGTACAATTTCTTGTTATACCTCACTCCTAAGTTCCTTTTTGGATAGAAATACATGGAGACTAAAGTGATATGCTTTGATAGATTTGCTTCTTTTTGTATTACATTAAGATATTTAAATTTCTTGATGTAGAATTTTTAATTTCTAGAGATTAAGAAACACAAATCCAATAGACTTTATATGATAAAAGGAACCCGTGGTTTAATGCTTCCCGTATTTAAGCCTATATTTGCTATATTATTTCTGAATTCACTAATTGATTATTTTTTATATTTTCACTTTTTCTTTCCTTTTATATCTAGAAAGTATCACATTATTATCGGCTTGATTAGAATAAGTACTTAACACGATATAGAATTGATAACTTCAAGAGAAAAATAATTCATCATCTATGTTTTCTCCTTCAAAGCCGATGCGTCCACCACGGCCACGCCCGCAGGATAACAATGATGGGATTAGCTATGTGCAATCCCATAAATGTTTGTCTGCATGCAAAGATTCGCCTGGCATTCGACATTTTTGTTCACACATTCCTAAAAGCATCAACTGCATCGCACCATCTTATGCCCAACCCGAGAAGGATGAGCAAACACTCGATAGTATAAACCATGATCCCGATATAAATTTTTGTGTTTGTGGATCTAATTATCCCATGCACATGAATTCAGCGACCGCTACAACTTCTAATGATTGTGTATTACAGGGTCATATTTCTACCAATCAGAATTTATTTCACCTAGCGGGTGATACTTGCCAACATTTTATGCAGGTAGGAAACACTAAGCACAGGTATAATATCGATTACACCAGTCGGGATGGGAAAATCGTGCCTATCAGAAGCATTACCCCAAATTTTAATCGTCATCGTAGCTGCTCCAGGAACATTCCACAGGCAAATGACTTACAACCTCGAGGTTGGTTTCCTCCGCAGGTGCACTCTGGAAAAATGGAGAATTTATGCCAAGCTGAGACGGTGTTGGATCGGCATATAGGACCTACCCAACTTCGGCATCAGCGAGCCCTTTCCGTGCTTTCAACAACTAGAGTAGCAGAATGTGACAATGCTTGTCATGAGTACGGTCGTGATTACTATCTTTCAAAAGAGCACTTTTTGCTTCCACAAGTCCATTCAAGCTTAAATTGTCAGAGAGAGACTATTACTGCAGAAAATTTGAAAGGAAACTTCAAAGAGAGCAGGCAACGTGATTGCCACGATGCCAATACTTTGAGTACTAAAAAAGCTGTAGATAAATTATCAAGTGGTGAGGAAATGAAGGTCAGCCAAAAACGTTATCATTATGATCACAGACTTCCTATTGCACTAGATGCCTGTGCTAAGATTCAATACCAAAGTGGTTCAATGCTTGGTGAGGCTATCGATACCAATGTGAAGGAGAAAATTGTTTGCAATGAAGAGATCTTTAAAACAATCCATGCACCGGTACACCAATACTCATCAGGGACAGTCTTTCCCCAAAACACCCTCTCTCGCATGCATTCCAGTCAATTTTCCATGCAGTCCTCTCACTCCTCATCAGTGCAGTTTGATAATAATTTTGTTTCAATATTAAGGATTATGAGAATCACACCATTGCCGTCCAGGGCTAAGCTGCAAATGTCCTCATTGCCTGTCAGTGTCAGTTACATACAAAGTGATCTACAGGAGTGTGAAAATATTATGAAGAGGCCATATTGCGCATTTAGCGACGACTATAGTGCATCTTATATCGCTGACAATTTTTTTCAGCATAACGGTAGCAGCGTGCATAATTCGCTGAAATCTGATCGGGTCCAAATGCGTTCGATAAAGGAATGCACAGCTTTAAGTCACATGTCTGTAGGCTCAGGTTACAATCTTTCGTCGGACACGCCTTTGTCACTTCCTCATTCAATCATTTCCTCCATGTTAGCTTTACCAGATTCCTCACAGCGTAGTATCGAGCACTCCCAAAATAATAATTTTTGCAATCAGAGTGAGTACTCCCTTCTCACAAGTAGTACCCCATATCATGTAAATTGCAGACAAGACAATTCTATGAATAGGAAACGCTTATTATTGAGCAACACTTCCATCTTGGAAGCAACTTCACAAGCGGTATTTGAGATGATTGCCACTTCAACGTGCTATAAAGCACCTGACAGCGAGCACTTAACGGTAGAAATAACACCAGAAGTAGCTGGGAACGAAATTGTTTCAAAGGAAATGTCATTGCAATCGTTGCCACAGCTTCCAATTATGGTTACCCAAAGAGACAAACATGCCTTGACTTTCACTCCGAACAGTAATGCATTTTCGAGCAAAAAGTCCCTTGGCACGTTTGATGGTCTCACTAGGCCCACTGCCACAACCCCGGAGGAGTCTAGTGAAATGGAGCTATATGGCAGTGAACGTATTTTAGGCATTGATTTTTCTCACTCGCCTATGACTGTCAGTATAAATCCCAATTATTTTTAAATGCCGTACAACAACAGTATTTTTTCTCCACAAAGGGAATGAATACAGATTAGCGTATAGGCATTGAATCACCCATTTCACAAATCGACACCTACCACTATAATGACAAGTGCCGATGTTATCATCTTAGTAAGGAGAAAAAGCGTGCCCCAGAATCGGTATATAAAATTTGGCCTATCTTAACAAACCATTTACAACAACGCTAAGAATTTTTTTAAACTACCTTCAAGTATGATATTTGTAGTCTTGAAATAATGACAAGCATAGTCGCCAACTTTACCACCGTGTGTCATCGTCTTGATATGGCGATACATTGATTCATCATGGGTGGAACTAGGAAGCCATACTTTGGTCTTCACATAACGACGCAATTAATACAAACTACGAGGAAGGAAAGACAAAGCATTTACCAAATTTTGTTACATTAGCTTAACTTTCTCGCTTCAATCTACCTGTTCTGTTCCTTAGTTTAATAGTATCCATCATTATTTTTTTTATTCCTCATTTCCGTCCTAAGGAAAACGATCTTAATAGAAATTTAGGGATAGACATGGTTTAACCAGAAAGTAGTATGCAAAGTAATTTTTTTGTTTGCAAAATGCCTATATACATATATGGTTTCTTTTTCCTACCTAGAAATGATTATTCTATCGATAGTGAAATATGAGCAAAAGTAGGGCTGCTAAGCACGATAATTGACCATCTTTGTGGGCGATAGAAAAGCATTACTCATATTTTTTTCGTAAATATTTTTTCACCCTTTTGTATTTTGACAGCAACTTAAAAAAAACATGTTTCCCCTATTTCTGTAGGACAAGCGAGTTCATGTTCATTTTTCATTAAATTTGACTTCATAAGTTTTCCCACTAAAAGTGCATGAAAATAATAGTAAGGTATTTGAAAGCCTTTTTTTGACACTTCATAGGCGATGCTCGTTGTATCGATGGAATATTAAATTTCTCGAAAGACAATAAAATATTCAAGTTATTGTAAAAATGAGGGAAATAAGTGTTGTTACTTTGCATTTGAAGGCAAGAAAGACATTAATTTATTTTAAAAGATAATTATTATTTTAATGAAGTGGGATCACTTTTCAAAGCGTTGTTTTTTTACTGTGGCAGCATCTATTACACATTGCTTGTCTCATATTGAATGACCAAAAAATAATATTTTCATAATAGTGAGCCAAATTGAATCGAAATGTGAAGAGGAGAAACATGTGGAGCATTTATAGACGTTTAGCTCCTTGATGTTTTTTTTTTTAAATTGGTAAATATAATGGATCTATGCCTATATGCGTACTCGTTCACCGATAACAACAAGAAAAGAGATATGTACGAATTAGGTATTCGGAAATCTAATGAACTCGTGGATTTTTTATTTTCCACAATTTGTCCACTAGATTGTTTTACAAATACCATGCCCTTCCAATTTTTTTTACCATTTTTAATGTTTGAGGGAAGAAATTTTTAAATTAGCAAGTGCCTTTTTGGTGACACCAGTCAATGCATTGTTTTTAAACAACTATATGTATATGTATTAATACTTTACCGACCCCTTCCACTATATTTAGTAGCATTTTGGAAACATTTCCCGTAATATATGCGGGTTTACACTTTTAAAGATGAATCTTAAAGAAAAGAGCCGTACATATATCCTTGGGAAAGATGCATTTCACTTCTGAAAGGTGTGCAGTTCCATTTTACTATTATGATAGGGATAAAAGAAGAACATGTGCTTCGATATGTCGTCAGTTGCAAGCCAATCCTCTTTTTGACCACTATATTTGTGCCGACATGGGTTCTTGATTTGCGCTCCATTACATCTTTTTCCTGGCAATGCCACCAGTCTTCCAGCCATAGTTTAAATTCCTGCTCGAGGACACGAAACATATTTCCTAATTATTGTCTTTTTATGGAATAGTTGTAGCAAATTCCAAAAATGGGATGCCCGTATATCATTCTTATTCAAAACATGGAGGTTTTTAGTGCCACTCATAGAACCTACTGATAGTTGTGTGATAATGTGCACACGAAACTCATTAACACGATTAAGTAGTAAAGGGTTCTAGTGATCTAGAGCTTGCATAGTGTACCTCAGATATACTTGTGGAGGTTGTTTAGCGTGTGATCTTACCCGATTCCAATGAAACAGTTTAACTTCTGGATATGAAGAGTAGGAATCGAGTTCGTGACCGTTACTATTTTGGCTTCGTTCGGTTGACCATTCCACTTCAGCCATTGCTGTGAGAGGGGTGTTGCTTATGACTTAACGTGCATTTAAATGTGTTAGATCAATCCTGGCCGCAAGTCGTGTATCTATCGATGCTGGCGTGAATAAGTGTAGTTTCCATTAGTAACTTGCGTTACGGCTCACCAATTGTTGACAATGGATTAGTGAGGCTGATGACATCATGATCCTTATTGCTAAGGATTGAGTGTTGGACATCAAAAATGGAGTACCATGCATTTTCAGACAAATTCCAATCCTT
This sequence comes from Phytomonas serpens 9T, assembly GCA_000331125.1. NCBI lineage: Eukaryota > Euglenozoa > Kinetoplastea > Trypanosomatida > Trypanosomatidae > Phytomonas > Phytomonas serpens. Next base: position 6,657 of record AIHY01002746.1, read on the forward strand.
TTGTAGCAACATGTCGAATGCTGGACAGATTAAATCAGATACTTATTCCCATTTCAGCAGTAGTAAGCTTCTCAACATATTCCACAACAGTCGTGTGTGTACCTGTGTGGTTCTGTAGTGTTGTATAGAGAGTGTACATAACGTGAGGCGTCAGGATCACGAAGCTTGACAAAGTGAAATCAGATGGTAGCCTGAGGTGCAGCTTGGCTACGGTCTTGGCTGAGTCACACATCATGTGATTCATGAAATTTCAGGTGTATTGCTTATTAAGGAGGTCCCGATACTGTGGGCTTATGTCATGCATCTTGTAGTCGAATGCATTTGCTAATCTCGCATATTTCTGTGATATGGGCAGGTTGACCTTGAAATATGCATTCTAATCCTATACTAATCCAATAGGAAAACCTCCTTAAGTTATATTCAGCAAAGATGCTTATGTTTTCTATCATCGTAAATGAAGTGGTCAATATATTCACAAATACAATGATTCAGGTGAATTATTGTTTCTAGCATCCACATGCTTCAGTATTTTTTCATTAGGAGCATGAACAGGCAGTTATGCTTGTTGCTACTTGCACTAAATACGAACTTGGTGCGAATTGGTTCTGGGATGGAGAGGATCGAGTAATGATATGCTTCGGAGTCGGTCTGAAATATATACATTTTCTGACGTAGTGTTGAGTGCGTGTAGAGCTGCATATGGAGGAGCTTGTAATTGGCGATGGTGGAACTTATGAGTAACTTTGCGATTAGTCGTTGAGGGCTCTTTAGCTATAGCACAGATAGTACACTAATGCTCTGGACCATAGCGGTGGGCTGCATACCCTTAGGGAGAATCAAGTGCTCTGAGTTCTCCCATTATGGAGCTTCAAGGTGACGGGGGCCTTGACAAGGAACCACTTGATCTTGGAATGGGTAGTGGCTATGACCTGAAATTCGCCAAGATATAGTGATGCTGAACTCTTGAGGTGCATTCAGCACTACTTCCGGTAAGGGGTGCAGTTCCATTGTGCTGACAATAGCTGCCGGATTCTAGATTGTGCTGAATAAACTCTGAAAGTTCATTCCTAGCTCAGGTGCTGTTTGAAACCCTAGGTAGCTAAGATTGGGCTGAAGTGGAAGTGGAGGGTTGCAACTGCTGTTTGCTGGGGCCCATAGCTTAGGCACTGTTAGAGGGTATTGTGTAACGTGTGCCCGGCCGATCATGTTTGGTGCTCCTTTGATATACTATGTGCTTTCATGTGTCACTCTTGCAGACATTCTAGTTTTTTGTAACACGCTTTCGGAGTTCATAGCGTGAAAAAGGTCACATATTTTATGCCGGAGTCACACAGTGTCCATGGGTAGATTCGTATTGGATGCATACAATCAATTTTTCTTCGTCGAGGGTGGTGCTCCTCGGGTTAGAAAACTGTTGATACTGGACAATGTCCTCAGAACACTGAGCCCCTCTCCTTGTAATATAGTAAGTATTGTGTGACAATTGTCTCGGTTCGGGTTCATCTCCCCTGGATAGGTATACTAGCAGTCTAGAAGGTAATTTCCAGGGATATTCACTGCGAGGGTCCATATCATTGTTAGACACAACTCCATCAGCGGGCTCTGGGACTGTATCTGTTTCTATACTGTCCATACTTCCCATTTTTTGACTCGGGGACTCTAGGCTATCACCGCCTGCTTAGAAGGTGAACTACATGAGAGGAATTTCTCCACCTCGCCGTGCACGCCAGATCAGTTCCATTTGTTTTCTGTAAGAATAAAATTAACTAGCGTTTTGAGGGTTCCCTCTAGAGCTTTGGTCATTGCCAACCACTTTCAGCTACTCACAGCTGTCATACTTTTTATAAGAATGTTTAGCTCCGGTTTCATTTTCAATGGTAGGAGATTTGTGAACATTAATTGAGGTTTCTGACTCTATTTATAAGGAAGATGTCTGCCTGCAGTGTCACTGCTGTGCAATCTACTTGTCTCATGTAGAGCATCTTATTGGTTTAGATTTACAGGCCCTGCGAGTAAGGAAGAATAGCTCTTTTGTTTTACCTTCCTTCACATTTAAACGTTGATGAGGTGTTTGTGAAGGCAGTTCACTCTTTGTCTCCTATACTACTATTACAAAGAATGTTGATTTACATGCTAATCTCTACTGTGCTCCAGATGATAAGGAGCGAGATGGAGGCCTTAGTGCATATGATCACAGTTGTATCCTTGCTCTTGATTTTACAAAGTCTTTTTATCTTATTCTCTAAAATGCCTTTTTTTTTCCAGAAGTAGGTGATACCCTTCATCGATTCGATGCGTAATTTTGATGATTTTTCAGATTATACATTAAGCGGTGTACCCCTTGATTCCCTTTATTATTTACGCAAAATTGTAAACCCATGCAATGCACAGCAAATTCAGGAGCCACAGTCATCTACATATAATGCGGATGGTTACATGTCAAAATTTCATGAGCCTGATAGTATTACTAGCACTTCTCTAAGAATGACACTCACGACAGAAGCCCTCAGTAGTGATGCCATCGCCACACTCGGGTTAGAAACTACTTTGAGAGAGCACACTAGCATGGACACACGCCACTTCAATTTTATTTTGAAAGAGCCGAAATCAGAACAGCCATTTTTCCCTTTAACTTATGACAATGTAGATTGCAACGAGAGTTTCAGTCCTTGTCATGGTGTGGGGCTTCTTGGAATTGACATTTCGGACCTCGACATCAATCCAGTGGCTAAGGCTAGTACAGACATGAAGGGGAAGGCTGAAGACGCATATTTCAGCGTTTTTGCACCATGTATTGGTTTGACTGAGGAAGAGGACAGTGAGTACTACCATTATCATTATCACTTTCAACAAGACAGCAGTAGTCAATTATTTTCTCTTGAGGAATTAGCATTTCCTTCCTTTTTCACAGAGCTAGCCTTAGAATCAGATCATACTCCGGGAGCCAAAAGCGTTGTCTACGAATTCAAAGATAATGGAAAGGAAGGGAGCACAACTTGTTGGGTGCGAAATACTGGGTTAGTGTCTCATTATGCTCGTGCACTCCAGCACATGGAGCCGATATGGATGCCAGCTCTAGAGGTGCATGAGGACCAACGAATGGCGAGACTTTCTGACTCTACATCCCTTTCCCTGGAACGACGGAACAAAGCAGCCTTATGGACTATAGAAACAATGCTTTGTGGCTAATTTTTTATAAATCCCAAAAGCACACTTTAACATATCTCCTCCATGTTATTATTATATACCCATATCTTTCTTTTTATATATACAAATATATATACATACATATATATACATATACCAATAGTGTGAATATAATTTCTATATAAAACGTAACCCTTTTTATCAGTCTTTTCTTGATCCACACTTCAGAAAAATTGAGTAAAGGGCATGAATAATATAAAATTCTGTGTTGAATTTTATCACTTTTTTAAAAAATATTAGCCTTCCGAATTTCTCTCCTTTTTTCAATTTAATTTTTCGCATTTAATTTTTTTATACTTAAATCGAGCGAAAGTATACTTGAAGCAGGAGCAGTTTTGGTTTTATGACCAGTAATCAGCCAAGTTATAAAAATTAGGTTGTCGCTAAAGAAAGTAAAAATAATCACACAACAGAGAGTATGCTTATGGAAAAGCTCATATAGAGCTTCAGTTTATAGACTTATGAAGCAACTAATGTTGACTTTGAATATCCTTCCATTTTCTTATTATGAGCCTTTTAGTAACAATTATAAAACAAGCGTTGTATTTTCCAACTTTGATGTGGAGGGTGATGCAATAGCAATTTCAAGAAGTAAGATATTGCCTTTTGCTTAGAGGAGTGTTGTTGACATATCTTCACATTGCTCTGTTTTGTCTTCAAATAGAAGCTGTCCATTTGGATGTTTCTTATCCAATATTATACAAACTTTCTTAGTAAATAGCTAATAATATCAATAGTATACAAATGGAAATCGGATGAATGAGGACGGATAAAATTTGTTTTCAACGTATGCTTAAATTGTCTACCTGTTTCACTCTGTAAGTAGCCTAAGGAAAAATTATATCAGTTTTTTTGGCACAATTCTCCCATTTGAATGAAGCATATTGCCCATCACTTTATGAATATACAGACATCATCTCCTTTTTTATCCAATCATATAAATAAAATACAAATAATTGAATTGCTAAATTGCAGCCAATAGTGCATTTTTTATTATGCATCTTCCTACTATTTTATTTAGCCTTATTGTTATCAGAACTTGGCATTTTTCTAAGTTTATTTAAAATATTTTTACGGCGACTACATCATAATAATGAAGACGATGTAGAAAGTCGGTACTGATCTTGATATGACTAAGTATGAATATGTGAGTAGAAAAAACCATAGGTCAAATACATGAATGTTTTATTTTAAAATGAGTTATGTTGATGTTTTGTAGTGATGGTCACTTTTTTTTTTTGAAAGGACTATTTTCATCGGTTTTAGATGGGAAAGGAAATGTGTGCAATTGAAACTTAAAATGCACAAGAGAGAAGGGCTACCAATATCCAAAAACCCTGCGCATATAACACTTGAACCAAAAGATTTATATGTATTATAAGGAAAAGCATCGTTCACTTTTTTCCCCTTGGGGGAAAAAGTTTGTTGAAACCAAATTTTCGATTCCTTCTTATAAATGCATTTTAAAAATCACACATTTAAGGGGTTTACATATGTTGAGTAATTTTCTATAGCTTATGGATCTATTGGCTACATTTATATCTTATGCCAGAGCCTCAGGACACTCAAAGTGAGTCGTAAATTTGAAAGTCATCCGCACCCGTAAGATCTAAAACACCGTGATCAGACCGGGCTACAGATGACGCAAGCAAGGCATGCCTGTCCCTCTATGCAAGGGGGGAGACCTGTCGGCAAGCACTCTTCGTCCGGAATTATTGCCACTGTTATACTTATACCAGCTGAATTGTGTACATAATAAGGCTCTGACAGTTACACACATTGAATGCAAAAAAGATTAATGTAGAGGACTGTATCAGTTAATTTCATAGTGATGGATATTGAGAAACACATACTGGATTGTTTCTGTTGATTTGCATTGCATCCTAGGTAAACTAGGAATTGTGTAATGAATAATAAATAAATCATCAAGTGACATTCTATGTTTTTTTCCTTGTTCTGGCTAGTTACTTCTCTCATGATGATTAAAAATGATTTAATATTCCAGAATATTCTTTTTTTGGTACTATTTTTTCCTTTTTGAATATACTAAACTCTTTGTTAGGGCAGTTTAGCACTTTTTCATTTACTAGTCTTGAAAAGTAAATAATCATTTCGCTAATCAAATATTTTTTAAACACTTTTATTTCGATTTTCTTGATAAAGAATATATATCATTCTGCTTCATCTTGAAGGATATCAGAAAGATATATCTGTATATAAATATATACACAGAAGGGGCAAATGGATTCTGATAAGGCCAGCTTAACACGGAAATCAATACTTCCATCATCCATGTTACACGTGGACTCAGATTCTCATTTGGATGCAGATAAGGCGCAGAGAAGTGAAAAGGATAATGTAGAGAATTTTGAATCGAGTACTCCTTTACGCCCTACGATAGCGAATCAACAAAAAGATATACGACAGAATGATTATAAACGACCACAAGAGCAAGTACATCCATACAATTATGCGAGTTCTATGTGCCCACCAGGAAAGTGCGTGTGCTGTGATTATACAAATACACCAATAGAGAAGGCTACAAATGCATTAGGTATTCCATTGTCCACATCTGCTCATACAGTGCCCAGCATACATGCATTTCATTCCCATAGGTTAGGCAGTACCCTCGCGGGCATGTCATCGTCAACTGCTTCCATCGCTACTTTCAGACACACTGGCGGCCACTTGTTGAAGAAGACAAGTAAAGCTAATGAGAAGGATGATAACAATACCTTGGATACAGTAGCGAGGCTTAAGGATGCCTACTCACTTCTTTCAACACCGAATTCATTACACATTTTAATGCCTACTAACTTTTCGGTTTCTAAGGTAGCGCCAGAATCAGAACTACCAATTCAGATTCACCATAATCATTGTATGCTCATTTCTGAGGGAAAGGAGGAGATACCGAGAATTTTTTCGAGAAGCAGGGAGTGCAGCCTTGAATATGATATAAAAGAAGATAAGGACAGACAAGAAACTCAGGCTAGCCTAGAGACCCAGGATATACGCGCCTGTTTGTGTACTTTCCAAGGGCAGCCAGATGAGCCTTTTCAGAAGATTTCTGAGGCAACTACATCCGAAAAAAAGGGAAACCTATACTCATCAAATCTTGAAGGTAATACCTCAGATATCCGAAAAGGTGGGGTGCCCCATAGTGAGTGCTATACACCTCGGAGTAGTAGAAGCTACTGCCGTTTAGAGGATTTCGTTGAGAGTCGAAGGAGTCCAACGATAATGCGGATAATGAAGCGTGCAGTGGATTTAACATTATGTGAGTTGCTTGGGAGCTCGTGAACTCCTACGAGCTCTTAATACAAAACGACCTATTGCAGTTGTACAGCGTGTGGTTATGTATGCAAATATTTATATTACTTTTTCTGCTAATCAACAATAGCATAAAACCTTATGCATTAGTTTGTTAGGTACATAAATGGACCAAGAAAAAAGGCGCGTTAATTTTTTCTAGTTTTTTCATTTTACAATGAAGAAAGGCCTTAAATGTTATAAATACTGGGCCGACAATTACGAAGAGGCTTTAAGGAAAGCATTGAAGGTTGAATTTTAGAAATTCAATGATACATCTTGCTTTTCACAGCTTTTATACACATGCTTTTAATTATAGCATTTATACATAGTTTAGAAAGCACTTCTGAGCAACGATAAAGGCTGATAAAAGCGATTAAGGTCTAAATAATTGAGCATCAGAGTTATTATTTGTTTCCTTGAGAAGATTTTTCTACCTTTTTTTTATCTTTCCGTTCTCCTATTTTGATTTTTCATTTAGCTACCTTTACTTCACGGAAATTATATTGATGTTATGGTTACATCACGCTTTATCTGAATGTTTTTTATTCCTTTTTTACTTTTCCACCTTAACAAATGTTTTATTTCTGAATTTTAAACAATTCTCTTTTTATTTTTTAGGCTGCAAGACATAATATTACTGGTATTTATTTATTTCCTCGCATGAAGCGGCGTATGATTTTTAAATGTCTTATCGATTTACTTGTTTGTTAGTTTACCAAGTTTTCGACTTTTGACCGGTTCTATTAAGGTATGCATGCATTTTTCTTGAATGGAGTGAGAAACGTGCTTTACTCTTAGAACTTTTCCCCCTTGCGCTTCAAAGTCACATTTTTAAAATTTTAGTGGCTGTTTCTATACACTGTTGAATTGTTTTTAGCATTAATATACCCTTCATGAGAATATTTTGTGTTTTTCCAAACTAACCACAACCCAGAAGTTTCAGCTCCTTTGAAGCATATTGTTCAGTTAAGTTCTCTGGAAGAGAGGTAGAGAAGTGATCTTATTTTTATGCAATACCACTGAATAAGTGATAAACGTTTGGATTTTCAAATGCTTACCTTTCTATTCACATTTTCTCCTTTAAAAGAAATAATCCGATGAAAGGGCTGCAAATGATAACACCAGCTCCCTATTATTTTATGTAAGAATAATTTCGAGTTTAATGCAGATTCTGTAGGTTCTTTTTTCATTCATTGCTACTATCTTGCGGTGTTCCTATGTTATCGAAATGTGACAAAGGTTTAGGAATATAAGGTAAAGTAATATATGGACCCATTTTTATTCTTGTTATTTCTTATGTGTCTCCCATGATCCTTGCATTTTTTCCTAAGGTGTTTTGCTTGAGCAATTTATTTTCAACCTTTTGGCAATCGTCAATTATACGATGCTATTCTTAATGGAAAAGGTAAAAATACATGTATTGAGAGGGTTTCAAGGTACGCAAGGCATCCTTATATGTATACATATATATATAAATTCGCGTTACTCATAAATGATCTTCTATGGATCAATTTTCTAGAATTCCCTTTCATGGTTATAATTACTATTATTTCTTATTTTACAAGGGGAGAGGAATGATCATATGTTCGTAGAAGCCATTTGGTTTAGCCTTCTTCTTTGGCGCTTCTGTTTTGTAGTCTATATACTTTACAAGAATAGGAACACCAAAGTTCCTTACATTAAATAATAGATGCAATAAGCAAGGAATCTAAAGTTATATAATACCGAGGAAGTCATATCCTTAAAGAAGCAACTTCTGTAGCGATATTTCCTCAATTTTTTTGTTTGCGCACCATTTTCCTAAATATTTTTTATTCAGAATATATATTTATCACTCAATATTTAAATGAGTTACATTTTGTTTATATTAGTCTTTACTATGTGTCTCTACACTCATGAAGACTCGTTATCAACAGAGAAGATGCATTGAATACTTTAGGAGGGATTTATTCCCTTTTCCTCGGAAAAAGGAAATAAACAATATCAAAATGAGGAAACATTTTTTTGTCTTCTTGGAGCTTGTGAAAAGAGTGCGCATGTCGGGTGTTCGAGAACGTATTCTGAGCTGTACTTCTGGGACCCTGTGGGAATGAGGTGCTACGATGACAAAGGACTCAGAATGGCTTTGGGTTCTTTCTTGTTCATATCTGTTTAGAGCTTCACCCTTGTGACGATATAGTATGCTACTTCTTTTTTCTTCGCTCCCCCTCGCGGGAGGGGGATCCACGAGAGCACCCCTACTGTATTATCACTTTGCACACGTAAATATTTCCAAATATAGAGTATTCACTAAGATCAATATATTGAATCAGAAATTTAGTTAGGTAACCAATATGCAATATCGTGTTATACACGGTTTCGAATCGTTTCTTATTTTTTTGTTTTTTAAAATTAAAAGGGCTTATTCTCTTAAAAAGTATTTTATCACCTCATAAAAAAGGTTACTATCGGGTTGTATCTAGTGCATGAATAGTGATAATATTAGTAATAGCAATGCTACACGCATACACGCACGTAAATATATATATGTAAGGTGAAGAAAAGCAATCTTAAATTAAGTGCTGAAAAGTGCGATTCTCAGATAAGAATCTCGAAACTATTTTATTCCCTTTAAATCTGTTTGAGGAGCCTCAGGTATCTTAGTAAACATGCCAATTCAAATAAATGAGTATAATGGTAAAGGCGATTATTTAACCAGTTCTTCTACTTTAAATTCTCTTTTCTTTTTTATTTATCAAAAATCAAATAAAAGACGAGGAGATACAAAGACGTTGAGCCTTATTTTAAGTGATTTTTTTTTGCATCTCAACATTGTCAAAGGGAAAAGTAATTTTATTGATAATTATTTAAATAGAACACAAATACAAACCCAGAAGAAGGCAGGAGGAAGTTTGATTTTTATTGTATTAATAACCTAAAACAAGTCAAATTCCCCCTAAAGCATATAACTTTTCATCTACATATATTATTGTATTTTTTTTTAAAATAGTGAATTGGTAAAAGACATAGAGGATCGTTGTTGTAACCCTGCGTCCTATATTTGCAGTATACTTATGCATAGTATGAAAGGATTGGAAGAGACAAACCAAGAGACATATGTTAGATGGGTAACTATCGGCATGCCGAGTTCTATGCAAACATTCTCCACAGCTTCTGAAATGTTCTCTGAGTGGGCACATAAAGAGGAAGTGAGCAACTTCTTGCCATCCTACCGCCAGCACTCATTCCAAGCGTCTACGCCGATGCAGGTTTCTGTTGAAATTCCTGAAAAAAATAATATTACGCATACCCAAAGTGTGAGTGGTCTGAATAAAAGCGAAGGGCGGGTCTACAGATGCCAGCTTGCGTTGGAAAGAGGCGTAAGAGAGCCGTACTTTAGTTCTATGGAAGCAAACATTCATTCTGGGCAAGAAACCTGCTGTTATAATATACCGATGGGCTTCTGCACGCCACTGTCCAAACTTACCCCTCTTCGTTCCTCGGAAGCTGCAGCTTCTTCACCAGATATTTCCCTGATAACCAGTGCCAGTGCGACAACAGGGCCTTTAACAGGGCAGGAAAATTGCATAGTTCTATTTTCTAATTTAGTCGCCTCAAATTCCATCGTGCCCAAGATCCAGGTGAGGCCTGGGCCGTGTGTCACCGACTCGATGTCGTTTTCCTCTTTTCTGTTCGAAGAGCTATATTTAGGAATGC
>AIHY01002776.1:0-10760 GCA_000331125.1 Phytomonas serpens 9T
GGGGGGGGGGAATTTATTGATACCCCCCCCTCTTCCCACAACCAAGGCCTCTCTAAAGAAACAACTTTGCAGTTGAAAAGGATTCATAATTGTCACACTTTGAGTACTTTTGCCACAATCATCATTCACAGAGTACGATAAAGAATACACAAGGCAAGGAATAGGGCAGGAACCCCGCCCGCAACGCCCCATCCCTTTTCACTTTGCCCATGTTCACCGCAATTGGGATAAAATAAAACAACTAGAAAGGTAAAGTGATATGATGGGGCCTCGTTTCTATTGCCCCTGTTAATGCGCCCTGTGGTGTGGGCTTTTTCAAGGGAGATAAGCCATGTGTTATTCAAGCCGGCTAATGTCTTTGGTTGTATTAATTCCCTGGGGCCGAGAATATTTCGCATGTTTGTAGGGGGAAAAAAATAAGCGGACGGCGTTTTATTTGTTTATGATCATCTAAACCATAAAAATTATACTGTTTAACCACTTTGAGGGGGTCGCCTGTTGAGGTTTCAAGACGCTTGCCTTTGTTATACTGTTCCCCATTTTAACTTTCTGAACCGCCAGTATTTTATATCATTACAAAAAAAATATCTAACAATGTTGATACGAATACCAAGGCAATATTTCTTAAAATCGCAATATGGGGTGTCATTGATCATATCCTTTATTACATTTCGCTTTATTTCATATTAAGCGTATGGTAAAGCCTAAAGGGGCATGTTTTGTTCCAGATGCATGTTCAAACGAAAAATATTTACGATACTAAGGAATTAACGTCAATTGTATAACGTTGCCGTCAAGATATGACGAAAAATAACTCAAAGGGATTTATAAACAAATCTTTAATCTTTTATAAACTCCTTTGACTTTAGTCAAAAGCTTACCTTTTGTCTATTTGTTGTAATTTGTCTGATGAAGGGAATAGTAGCTCGCTTAAAGAGGACTTAGGTTTCCAAGGAGTTATCCGTTTTCTTTTTACTTTTATTTATTTTAACACCCATTTATAAAATAAAATATTTTTGCGGTTGTGCTTGCTTTTGAATGGATTCTAGATATTTTTTGTTGAATAAAGTATGACAAGTTTATTTCATAAATTTATTTTCTTAAAACCAATAATGGTTTACTTACCTTTTTCCTCGGAAAGAAGAAGCGACTTAGATTTATCACTAAAGTTCATTCGATTAACGTAATGCCTCATTTCGATTGAATACTTGTATATTTTCTAGAAATTTATATTTTATAGAACGATAATATCTTCGTATATATATTTGTACTATACTAATATTGAAATTTGTCAAACAATTTAATCTCTGAACGTATCATTAATCTTGGTGGGGCATATTAAAAGCTTGTCAAGCTGTATCCCTTTCAAAAAAAAAATATTCAGTAATCGGGAAAATAATGATAATCACTTTACTATGCCCAGGTGATCTATTAAGGGAAATTATTTTATATGTGTATTGCCTTATATATCAAATTGTCTCATTATTATTTTAATTCAACTTCCGTAAATATATAAATGTAAAGCTTATTATCGATTTCTCACATAGTATTCATTTTAGATATTTTTTTCTGAAAGCCTCAATATAATTTATTCTTTTTATATATACATTCCATAACCTTACCGAATACTTCTTGTTTTTTTTTGCAAAATATTTATTACCATTAGCATATTTTAAATCACAACTCTCTTTAAGATAAAATAATCAAGCCCCATAATCTACTATACGCATCCGTGAGAACAACTTGTCCCACAAAAATGGCGACCAATCTTACCATCGGATTTCTTGGATGTGGAAACATTGCACAATGTATCATGACGGGAATATTAAATTGTGGATTCGCAACCTCTGATAAAATTTACATTTGCAATAAGACTGAAGTAAGCATGAATCGGTTATGCGAAAAATATCATGTTAATCGTGCTTCTGCAACAGAACTTGTTAGGTTATGTGACTTTATCTTGATCGGTGTGAAGCCATACGATATGGCAGGGGTTCTTGATATCATTAGAGAAGAAGTTACTAGAGAGAAGATAATTGTTTCCATGGCTGCTGGGATCACAATCGAAGCCATTGAGCAAAAATTGCCACCTCATTCCAAGGTAATACGAGCAATGCCTAACGTTTCATCTTCTGTTTGCTGTGGCTCAACATGTGTTGTACCGAATAAAGAGGCCACATCTAATGATACGACGATGGTTGTCGAGCTTTTTAATTCTGTGGGTAAAGCTGTGGTGCTGCCTGAATCAGCTATACATGGTTTCATTGCACTTTGTGGATCATCCCCGGCATACGTTTTCTTGTTTATTGAAGCGCTTAGTGACGGGGCTGTTCGGTTAGGAATACCTCGTCAATTATCTTATGAATTGGCATCCCAAGCCGTTTTGGGAGCTGCAAAAATGTTGCAAGAAAGCGGGATGGGTCCAGCTCAGCTTAAGGATATTGTATGTTCTCCTGGGGGAACCACTATTGAAGCATTGAGCACCCTTGAAAAAGGTGCCTTCAGATCCTTGGTGATTGAGGCAATGAAAGATTGTGCGAATAAATCTAAAGAAATGGAAATTCATGATTAATCATAAATTGGTTTCTTACTTTTTTTCTCAGAAGCGTCAATTAGGATAAATATTAAAACGTATCGTTTTTAACTCCGTATGATGAAAAAGTGCATTGTGTAGTATTTTTATTTTAGTAACTCATTGGAAAATATTAACAAAAAGTGGTATATGACAACACATTATATATATATATATCTGAACTTCAGTATGAAAATTGATATTTTTATTTTTCTATGTCTTATTCGTCCTTTTTTTATCTATTATATTTTTAATATGTTTAGTCTCAATTTTTAAAATGGTCAACTTCCCCAAGAAGAAGGTGCTGCACTGCCCTGACAAGCGCTGCAATGCGCACAAGACCTTTAAAGTGGTCCAATATAAGGCTGGCAAGGCCCGCCTGTACGCTCGTGGTAAGCGTCGTTACGATCGTAAACAGTCTGGTTATGGTGGTCAGACAAAGCCTATTTTCCACAAGAAGGCCAAGACCACGAAAAAGATTGTACTGAAGCTTCAGTGCTCCAGTTGCAAGTCTATCATCCAGAGTGTTCTCAAGCGTACTAAGCATTTTGAGCTGAACGATAAGAAGAAGACTGGCAACAAGGACCCCACCTGGTAAAGGGAGCCATGACCTAAAATATTTCATTGAGATGATGTTATTTATTTATTATTAATTCTCTCCAAAACCAATACATCCTACTGTAGTGCTTATTTTAATTTTTCCTCATTTGCTTCTTTCTGTGATATTCCCTTAAATTACTCTTCTTCAATTTTTTCGTATATTTTATCTTTAATTATCTTTAATTATTTTGAATTATATATATATATATATATAATAGTAATTAAATCGTGACTACATTTTCTATCGTTTATTATGAATTCAAACTTGGCTTATATTAATCCCGGCGGGAATCAAGCGCGAAAAGTTAATGCTCTGGATATAAATATGATAGCTGCAAGGGGTCTTCAGGAAGTCTTGAAAACTAATTTGGGTCCACGTGGGACCATGAAAATGCTTGTTTCTGGTGCCGGGCTCATCAAAATTACAAAGGACGGAAATACTCTTCTTGGAGAGATGCAAATTCAGCACCCAACTGCGGCACTTATTGCCCGAGCAGCGACTGCGATTGACGATATTACTGGCGATGGTACCACAAGTACAGTGCTGGTGATTGGTGAGATGATGCGTCAGTGTGAACGATATATTAATGAGGGAATACATCCTCGAATCTTAACAGAGGGCTTACACCTTGCATGTAACGAGGCGCTCAAATTTCTGCAACTCAACACTGTTAGTATTCCGAAGGAAGAACAGCGTGAGTACTTGACGAATGCCGCTCGCACTGCCCTTAGTACTAAAGTGAACCCTTCGCTCTCTGAAATAATTTCCGAAGCTGTTGTAGATGCGGTTTTTGCAGTGGCGGATAARGAAAAGGGGGTTGATCTTCATATGGTAGAGGTGATGCACATGAAACACCGTCTTGGTTCAGACACTCGATTTGTAAACGGACTTGTCTTGGATCATGGCGGCCGGAACCCTGATATGCCCAAGTATTTGGAAAACGCCTATATTTTAACGTGTAATGTGTCGCTCGAGTACGAGCGATCGGAACTCTCAACAGGATTCTATTACAAGAATCCGACTGAAAAGGCACGCATGGTGGAAGCGGAGCGCAAAATGACTGACGATCGAACCAGACAAATTATTGAGCTGAAGAGGGAGGTTTGCACCAAGGAAAATGGTCGGACCTTTGTGGTGATCAATCAAAAAGGAATCGATCCGATTGCTTTGGAAATGTTTGCCAAGGAGGGAATACTCGCCTTGCGACGTGCTAAGCGCCGTAACATGGAGCGTTTAGTTCTTGCATGTGGCGGTGAGGCCGTTAATACAACTGACAACTTGACTCCAGAAATTTTAGGAGAGGCTGGCCTTATTCAAGTGCATACACTTGGTGACGATACGTACACATTTGTGGAAAACGCAAAGAAGGGGAAGAGTTGCACACTATTGATAAAAGGTCCGAATGATCATACAATTGCTCAGATAAAGGATGCTGTCCGCGATGGTCTTCGTGCAGTCAAGAATGCGTATGAGTCTTCCGCAGTTATTGCAGGTGCTGGTGCTTTTGAGGTGGCTCTGCATGAGCACTTGTATAATTTTTCAAATTCTGTGAGTGGGAAGCAAAAAATGGGCATAGCAGCGTATGCGGATGCTCTCCTTGTTATTCCGAAGGTGCTTGCGGAGAACTCTGGTTTGGACGTCCAAGAATGCCTTATTACATTGCAAGAAAAAAGCAGTGCCTCCCGAAAACAGAATAAATGGGTTGGGCTCTGCTTAGAAACCGGTGATGATCAGGATCCAATCGCAGCTGGTATTTTAGATAGTGTTATTGTAAAGAAAAATTTGCTAGAATCCAGTGGTGAGATTGTTGCTCAGCTTCTTCTTGTGGATGAGATTATGAAGGCAGGCCGTCGCGGTGCTGGTGGTCCACCGCAAGGATAAGCTAGCTTTTTAAAATCTCTTTATACACGGAAATGAGTATACATGCATATATATATATATATATATATATATATGCAAAGTGTTGTGGATAACAACTTTTGTATTTGATTAGCCAAGACTGAAGAAGAATGAAAAGATAAAATCACAAAGTTCTTACTATTGTGGCTTGACAGTAAAAGAAAAGCAATATTTATTGCATAACGTGCTAAATTATCTTTTCAGAGTAAAATGTGGTCTTTAACTAAGAAGGTAAATTTCTAAAAAGAATGGGGAAATAGAATAAATAAAAATATGAACGGAAGGGGAATATCCTATTTCTTCCCATGTATTAAAAGAGAATCCAAAGCTAATATCTATGTTTGAATGACTGTTGTGGAAATTGAAATAAACAAAAAGGTAGCATTCTTATCTTTTTCTTTTCATAGCTTTTTTTTTAAATATTTTATTATCTATTTGGAGCCACATTTTTGTTTCTAGAACCAGTTTAACATCCTAACCTGTTTTAAGCTAGAGCGGTTGTTCTGCAGGGCAACATTATCACAATCGCAGGCTTGTAAATACAAAAAGATGGTGAAAAACGACAAGGAGGAGGCTCCGACAGACAAACGCGTTATCTGGCTTGAACAACGTATCAGCACTGCGCTTCGGCTAAAGGCAATCGACTCAAAAAAGTTCTTGGATAATGAAGAAAATCGCGCACAAATTGCTGAGTTCCTTGATGTTGCCGATGCGCAGCATCTCTATGTATACCAAATATCTGGAGGCACACTTTTGGCGAGGAATGATGCCCCAGATGAAATAAAGAAAAAGGGTATGTACTTTAGCAAGATGAAACGCGAAAAGATAACGGATGACAACCACATGAAGGACGTCATCACGTTTGGTGATTTAATCCCAGACACCATTGGGTCCATCAACACATTCACTCGTGATGTTTATGCTTCGATCTTGAAGGCTGACAAACGTAATATGAGCAGCATCCCAGATGTGGCAGTTGATGAGCTGATGAGTGATACTAACGATCTTATAGGCAAGCTTCTCGTGACCCTTGGCCTCTCTCAAGGTAAGACATTGCTTCCCGTACCGAATGTGGAGTTGCCTGAAAGCATCGACGACACTACAATCGATAAGGAGTTGCTGTATACACTTGAAAACGCAATTGTAGCGTGGTCTTCGCAAATCAAAGCAGCTATTTCTTCTTCTCCAGAAGAGTTAGAGGCGGCGGCCACACGGACTGGGCGTTACCCTTCTCCTGTGGATGAAATTACATTTTGGAAGAACAAGTCTGAAAATCTCATGAATCTGGAGGATCAGCTGTATTCTGTGAAATCGCTCAAAATCCTAGTCATATTGAAGCGGGAGAACAGTAGCTATTACACATCGTTCAAACAGCTCATGGACTTGCTCAAGGAGGCCTCGTATGAAGCTTGTGATAACTATCGCTATTTAAAGCCTTTGATTCCAGAGTTTGAGCAGATATGCATACAGAGTCGCACCACCATGCCGTTTGTGGAACTCGCTAGTAGTGGTATTTTTAAGCGACTCTTTCATTTTTTGTATGTTCTCTGGACGCAGTCCGGCTTCTATAACACCACCTCCCGTCTTGTTTTTTTAATACGCGAGATGGGCAACGCACTGATTGAGATGGCCGCTGATTACATAAATGTAGCTGAGCTTGCAGGGGGCTTCGAAAAGCGGGAGGTAATTGATCGTTTGAGTACAACTTTAGCCATCTGTGGCGATTTCAAATCATGCTACTTCCAGTACAAGTCATATGTTGCATCAGTGGCTCGTCCGTGGAAATTTCAGAATGCTGCCCTATTTGCCCGCTTGGACGTTTTCCTAGAGCGTTGCCATGATCTTTTGGATATCATTGAAACAGCGCTTTTGTTTGACAAAATGGAGAATATGAAAATCGGTGGGACACGCGGTCAGCAGCTCACGTTGGAGGTTGAAGATATCAAGGAAAAATTTAGTACCGCGCTTAGCAACTTCTTCAGCGTGAACTACGACCTTTTGGATATCACAAATACGTCTTTTGACCGCGACTATGAGAAACTAAAACACACGATTCACGAGCTGGAGGAACGTCTCGGCACCATTCTCATCACTACCATAGAGGAATCTAAGGCAATCACTGAGGTTTTCAAGGCCGTGGACACATTTGACGGCTTTATTGATCGACCTCTTGTTCAACAGGAGTGGGTAAAAAAGCAAGTTGGTGTGCTTAAGAGCTTCCATCAGGACCTTCTTGCGGTACAAGATATTTTCTACCGAAGCGACGCTTCCGGGGCGTATCGTAATATGCCGCCAGTGGCCTCAGCGGTCGTGCGGAGTAAGGCGTTGCTGGATCGAATTAGTGAGAGCTACAATCGCGTGGTCGAGCTCTCACAGAGCGTCCTAGAGAGTGAGGAGGGTAAAGAGGCCATGTCATTGTACATGAAGATACGTGCCATGTTACAAAACAATATCAGCGAAAAGAGTGAGCAGTGGGCTTCTGAAGTAGGTACTATCAGTAGCCAAAAACTGCATCTTCCTCTTTTAACTTTGGACAGTTCCAACCAGCTCAAGGTTAATTTTGACCCGATCCTTGTAAAAACATTGCGCGAAGTTTATTATCTTGAGGTCATGAACTCCTACAATACTACTGGTGTGCAAATGTTCGAGGTGCCAAATGAGATACAGTCCATTTTTGCTAAGCGTGATATGTATCGCGCACAGGTACTGAAGCTAGACTACGTTTGCACTACCTACAACAATCTCAACGCAAGTCTCCGTGAAGATGATGAACGTCCACTCATTCAGGAAGAGCTAGACATCCTTGAAGCATACATCAAGCGTGCCATCAACGACGTGCGCTGGGAAGATGAAGTTGCCTCAAGTGAATACATTGAGAAAGCTGTTAGGGAAGTCGGTGCGATTGACAAAGTTGTTTCCACTTTACACTCAAATGTCGTTGGAATAAAGGACTTAATTATGGAATACAGAAAAGCTGATACTTTGTTTCCCCTCAACCCGAACCGAGGTGACACCACCTTGACTGAACTTGAGCTACGAAAAGTCCTTGAAGAACATATTCAAATGTACCGAAAAGACCTAAAGGATCGCGGAGAAAAAATCCACCTACTTATACAGAATAGTCTCAGCACTCTAAATGAACTGAAGGCATCTTCTGGCAAGGGTATCATAAGTGTGGACAACGAAATATGGCAAATGTACCTCGAATACGTCAACTATGAATTAAAAGAGTCCTTGTGCTCCACTGTTGTTGAGTCGCTTGAAAAGATAAAAAAGCAGATCAATCCGGAATGGCTTATTGAGCAGGATGGAATTCCACTGGTGGATATCAAACTATGTTTGTCAAAGAGCACTCCTGAGCGACCGATAGTAGAATCAAGGTTTGAACCAGCGCTGACCTCAGGAGGTGAGGGTTCCAGATCGATTCAGACGTTGTTTGAAAACTTTATTCATGGAATTGAGGAAGCTACCGGTTTGATTGAACCTATTTATGGTTCGACATTATACAGCGATGAAGTGCACGAGAATGATGGGGTACAAAGGTCTCTTGGAGAAATTATGACTCTACTAGAGCAGAACAACGAAGCGTGTGAGGAGTATCGTCGTATTTACGATGAATTCAAGCATCTCTGGAGCACAAACCGAAAGGAGGCATTCGATATGTTTATCAACAAGGATGCCTCATTGAACCGCCGTACCAGCTTATCTGTTGATGAAAGTAGCATAATGAATGTTCAGGGCCCCAAGGAATACTTTGAAGTGAGCCTCCAAGAGTTTGACAGAGCTATAACGGAGTACGGTCGCATTTGCAATCGCCTTGCTTCGATTGAGGATCGTCATCGTGTCGGGTTTGTTTCCATTGATGTGAAGCCGTTGCGTATAGCGTTGCGTGACATCTGCAAAAAGTGGAGAGACATGTTTTCTGACTACCTCATGGAGAAGATCAAGAGCGATCTTCAGGAGTTATTCACATTTATGAAGGAGGCTGACAAGGGTTTAGATGTCGAGGTATTGGATGGCGATGTGGATTCTCTCAAGTCAGTCATGCGTTGGATTCGCGGTTGTCGTAAGCGTAACTTGGAAGTTATGGGAGAGGATGAAACTGGGGAAACAAGTGGAATGTTCCCACCGATTCAGGCTGCTATTCGTATGTTAAAGATCCATGCTAGTGCTTCTCCTGATGCGGAAGTTGAGCTGGCCAAGATCGAGAAACTTGAGGAGCTGCGTAAGCCCGCCCCAGATCTATGGTTTGCGCTCAACAAGAAGGCACTAAACGCACGTGCTCAAAATTCCATTGTGCAAGATCGTGAAGCAGAGAAGATTAAGGAAAGCGTTATCCTTTTTGAAAACAAACTTAAGGATGAAGTTGAATTTTTTCATCGAAATGCTCTTTTTACTTACACGATTTCGAGAGATTCTGTCTATGATGAAATTGATCATGTGTATAGCCATTTTATTGAGCTTGAGAGTGAGGCAAAGGAATTGCAAAATCTCCAAGACCTATTTGATTTGGCCATTTCTCACTTCCGAGATATCCGCTCTTGCCGCCAAGAGTTGATGCTCTTAAAGCAGGTATGGGACTTGAGTTTTCATGTCATCTCAGAGTTCACGGATTGGATGCGTTCAACCTTCAAAAACGCAGATATTCCTCATTTTGAGGACGAATGCAAGAAGCTTTCCAAGCAGTTACAGCAGCAGCCTATGAAGGTGAAGAGCTGGGATGTTTTCAAAGGCGTAGACGAACAAGTGCGCAATATGCGCACTTCTCTTCCTCTATGTGAATCTCTTAGTTCCCCTTCTATGCGTCCTAGGCACTGGGAAGAGCTAGTGACTGCCACAAAACAACCCTGCACTATCGAGCCCGCATCAAATGATTTCACCCTTGAGAAACTCTTTTCCCTTGGCCTGCACAACTATTCGGAGGAGGTTCTCAACATCGTTGAAAAGGCTGATAAGGAATTGCGTATCGAGAAGAATCTCACCAAAATTATCGAGGCCTGGGGAAAGCTATCTTTCACCTACAGGAAGGATGCGTCTATGGATTGTTATCTTTTGGAGCCCGTGGATGAGATTGTAGAGCAGCTTGAGACAGATAACAATGCCTTATCATCGATGTTGTCTGATCGCTTTGTGGAATACTTTTATCAAAAGGTCATCGATTGGCAAAAGAAGCTCGGTCTAGTAGACACTTGCATCACCAGGTGGATGGAGATCCAGAGACAATGGCAGAATCTTTACCCCATATTTGTCCTCTCCGAGGATATTAAAATTCAGCTACCGGAGGACGCTAAAAACTTTAGTGAGGCGGATCGTGTGTTCCGGTTGCTGATGGATAAAGCTCATCGCTATCTCAATGTTATCGAAGTCATTTGCACTAACAAACTAAGGGAGGATCTTGCTCGAGACCAAGAACTGGAGCAAACTTTGACATATATTCAGTCAATCCTTTCGAAGTGTGAAAAAGCACTGGCAGACTACCTTGAGACCAAACGTAAAATCTTCCCACGCTTCTTCTTCGTCTCTGATTCAGATCTCATTGATATCCTTTCCAAGGGCTCTGATCCTCGCGCAGTGATGGTGCATATGAGTAAGATCATTGACTCTGTAGATTGCTTTACTTTTGATGAAAACCCACACCCCAATGCCAGGGATATCGAGGCATGGGAAATGGTTTCCATTCAAGGGGAA
>AIHY01014106.1:0-11484 GCA_000331125.1 Phytomonas serpens 9T
GCCTTTCACGCGCACCCGGTACGTCGCAGCGGCCTCCTCGCACAACACGTCCGCACATACTACGCTCATATTCTTACCATTGCTCATCTCGAGGGTAGTGTCCGGTAGAGCTGAAAAGCACCGTGCGGATTCTGAAAACGTAGAGCCGAGCAATGCCTTGGGATCCCCATTCGTACATTCTCCATTTGAATATGGAATTATGAATGGACAGAAGTCCATAAACTCCTCAGCACCACCAATCGTCACATTAGTAAAGTACTGGAATATAGATGGATAGCTCATGTTTGCCTTTATWTYGCAGTAGCCTATACTCAGTCGATCAGATGTGCATTTATCATTGTATTTTGTACTTGGTTTAGCGACGCAGAACATCTCCGGTACCTGCGACACACCGTCGATAATGCACTTCTCATCAAACAGCACGCAGCCGGCATTCTTACCCCATACCATGCTTTCGGCATTACTGTAGTTGCCCTTGTAGAAGCCTGTATCTTCCATCGCCGCGATGGTCAGCGCAGTGTAGAATCCTCCGAAAGCCACAGGGGACATCAACTCATCCTTCGCGTTGCGCATCTTCCAGTGCGAGCCCATAGACCCGCTGCCGCCCCTGTCCTCCAGCTCCATGTGCTTCATCGTCCTGCACCCGTAATGCGCCCTCGCAGCTTCCACCACCTTGCGCGACATCATCACGGGGACCTCCCTCTTACCGCGAATCGACGTATAGGTAAGCATACCCAGTGGCTTAAAATAAAAATAGTTGAATCCCAGCGCGTGTAGTATCTCATGCGTCACGACACGCGTTGAATAAGAAATTTTGAACAGATCTTTAGGTGAAATATTGGTAACACCCACAATAGGCTGGCCACTGCGATCCTCTTGGCATGGGATTGCCCACGCAAGAACATCACCCCAAGTCGGTCCCGCTGCAACGTACAGCACGAAGTCAGTATTCGGCACGCCGGTGGTGTGGTGGGATTCAGGGATCGTGAAGTGAGAGCATTCACCCCGTGTAAAGCGATTAACAACAATGTTGTCCCTCAACGGTTGCACCAGCAGGCGGTCCGTGTGCATCTGCACCGCGTCGGGAATCACCACCTCACGCAGCAGATACTTCTTGCGATCAGTGAGGATGCCATTCGACTCGCACACACGTGTGGTATCGGAGAAATCGAACCTGCTCTCCCCGGGCCTTGTGCAGTAGCGGGAATCGTTGTTAAGGTCCTCGGTGAACACCGATATGCGGATCGGCCTCCACGTGTCGACGGCGCGTCTGAGTGGCTTCACACTCTGCCACTCCGGCGCACTGCTGTCCCCCGCCTCGGACATGACACTGGCGCCAGCCGCCAGCTGCGAGCGCCGCAGCTCGTCGAAGATGCAACGGTGCCCCGCTGCACGTAGTGGCGTGTCGATCAGCAGCATGACCAGGGTAGCTGCCGCTATCAGCGTAGCAACCCACAGACCTGTGCGTAGTTTCGGCATCCGCGGTGCTTGTGTTGGCGACGAGTGTGGGCAAAGCGTCTGGCTGCTCAGGGGTGGATGGGTGTGTGTGTGTGTATGTGTGTGTGTGGATGAATGCTTAGTTAGTGAAATGAGTGCGCTGCTATTGCGGCACACAACGCAACACAAGCGAGAGAGTGGGGGGGAGGGGGAGAGAGATGGATTGCTCACACAACATTCACGTGCGCACTATGCACCCATGCAGCTCGGCTACGGCGTCCTGCAGCGCCACGCCCTCCTACGTCTGCGACACTCGCACACGACATCGTAATATTTCCTCCGGATTCACAATCATACACACGTGGTTATGGTAATAATGAAGGGCCCTATTCAGAATGAACAAAGGCTAGCTGCGCTAGCATGATTACTGTTAGGGTATAAAAGGGTATGGAATCGGATTACCGTATAAATATATGTTATATTCGGAAAATAATATGTTTTAGTTGCTTAAACAGTAAAAAGAACGTCACGTACCTACTCCAGCACTGGGGGCGGGATATCGTAGTGCTCGCTTACGCACATTCCTCGATCTATTCCCTCTTCACACGAGGATGTGCACCTCACACCCGTGTCCCTCTCTTCCACCGTTTCCCTTTGGCACCGCATAACAATATATGTGTACCATATATCTACAGACTCACGTGGTGGGTTTCGCACTTCGATAGGACATCATATATATATCGCAGGTGTGGGAGAAATGAGTACCGTGCGTCTGGAAAATACAAAAAAGTACAACAGGTGGATAAATATAAGCGTATAAATAAAAATAGAAATATAGCAATATAGAAGTATATAAAGAAAGGAGGGATTCACTTGATAAATGGAAAAACAAAGAGAAAAAATCGTTTCACTGAAAAATCTATCAGGCTTCACGTTACACCGCATCCGTATCAATCTCATCGTGCCCCAATATCGCTGTGCCTGGTTTGTGCGACTCACTCCTCGCGTGCATCCTCCTCGCTGTTATCAAGCGAAGAAAACCATACCAGCCAGAGCCAACACAACCATGAGAGTCAAGTGGTGCGCGCCGCCAGTCATACCGAATGCGGCCATGTAAACAATTCCACTGGGGCCAGGGACGCCGCTGTGTGCACGGCTTCGGTTGCCAGCATTCCCGATGCACACCTCCTCGTATGGCGGGCACTCGATCGCACCAGAGCTGAACACCTCACTGTATTTCGAGGGCAGAAGGATGCCCCCGGCTGGGCAGCCCACAAAATCACTCGCGCCTTTCACGCGCACCCGGTACGTCGCAGCGGCCTCCTCGCACAACACGTCCGCACATACTACGCTCATATTCTTACCATTGCTTATCTCGAGGGTAGTGTCCGGTAGGGCTGAAAAGCACCGTGCGGATTCTGAAAACGTAGAGCCGAGCAATAGCTTTGGATCCCCATTCGTACATTGTGTAGTTAAATATGGCCTTATGAATGGACAGAAGTCCATAAACTCCATAGTACCACCAATCGTCACATTAGTAAAGTACTGGAATATAGATGGATAGCTCATGTTTGCCTTTATATTGCAAATGCCAATACCCAGTAAATTAGATAAGCATTTACGATTGTTTTTTACCCGCGGTATATGCCGGCCACCTCTTCGTGGTGCCGCGGACCAGTAGGATTTTATGGCGAAGCCAAGCGCCTGCACGCCTTCCCGCTACCGGCGGAGGCATGCAGGTCTGGTTACTGGTACTGGTTGGGCATTCGACAGGGCCTCTACCGAGGCTGCCCGAGCGGATGAAAAACTCCGACTGAACACTGTTAACGCTTATCTGGTCTCCAGATACAGCTTCAAATACMCTAAGGGCGTTCAAGCCTTGCTTCTACGTTGTGGAGACATCCACGAGAACCCAGGACCCCTCAGTGTGACACAATGGAACGTCCGTTCCTTAACCGCCGTGAAATGCTCTGCCATCGTACAAGATGGGAGCGACATATGTCTGCTTCAAGAAACGCACCTCCGTTCCGATCAAGCAAGCAGACTCAAAGTGTGCGGCTACAATGTCTTCTGCTCCTCCAGATGTGGTCGTGGAGGGGGAGTTGCCATCCTCATTAAGAAGGACACAGAGATTCGCGCCGAGAGGATGAACTTTCCCTCCGCAGAAGGAGGCATTGAAGTCGTTATTTTACGCGCAGCCMTGGCCGACTTTAAGTTTTACATAGTCAGTACCTATATACGCCCCAACGCTGAATTCACCGTCACCGACCTCGCCAACTTGCTCGAGAAAGTTAATGATTTACCCTGTCTCCTTTGTGGAGACTTCAACCTGCATCATCCCATTTGGGAGCCGATGCTGGAGTCCCCTGGGGATGCCAGGGCCAACATGTTCATGGACCAACTGACTAAGGGCGGATTTCTCCTTGGCAACCGAATAGGAGAATTCACCTTTGCCAGAGGAAATACTCGCAGCACCCTCGACCTGTCGTTCCATCGGGATMTCCCGATACACGACTGGCACACCACCGTGACCCCGGACAGTGACCATCATAAAGTCCGATTTACCCTACCCCTCGATGGCCCCATGTTCCAGAAACGTAATGGCAGAACGATGTACAGATGGAAACACGCCAACTGGAAACGTTACCGCCAGCTCGTCAAGACACACCTCCCTGAATTCAATTTCTCAAACGTACACTCCGCTCTAGCCACCTTTAACGAAATCGTTCTGTCGGCAGCAAATCGAAGCTGCCCCAGAGGCCGATTTAAAGCGCGGCTAGATGCCTGGCCGACCTATATTCAGCAGCTCGMCCAAGAAGCCATCAAAACGAAGGAAAAATTCCTCGCCATGCCTCACACAGAAAATCACATCGCCTATCAGCAAGCGGATTCAAATCGCTCCGCCGCTATCCGTCAGCATCTCAGCTCAAGATATCATCATGCCATTTCGAAGTTACACCCCGGTGAAAACTTGTCATGGAAGTTCATCGCAGCCTGCTACGCCCCCCCGACCCCATCCCTCAACGGGATTCTCATCCGAGACTCCCAAAGGTCTGCACCTCGGGCAAAGCAGTAGTCAATAGTCTTGCGAAGTCGTTCTTGCCCGTCTTTCCCCCTAGTAAGCCGCACTCATTCAAGAACAAAAAACCAGGTAACGATAGGGGCCTCCAAGCCTCTCTCACGTCAGATCTGTTCCTCCCCCCCCCTTTTTTTTATAGTTTATTAGGTTTTAGGTTTCTTTCTTCTTCTTCTTCTCTAGGTCTTTTACTTTCTTCTTTTCGACTAGCCTGTCAGCCTCATTCAAACCAGTTCATCTGGAGGAAGCCTTCTGCCTCGAAGCCCCCCTTTCTTTCTTTCATTAGGTTTCTTGTTTCAAATTTTAGGTTTAGCTCACATCCCTTAGGTCGTTTCCCACATCACACATTTAGTTTCAAAACAAAGCCACATAAACTCCTTAGATATATATGTGATGCATCTTCCCCTCTAATTTCCCCTTTTCTCCCCCCCTCTTCTTCTTCGGAGGGKCAGGGGCAGAAGAGGGACTTCAGGTGGTTTTGCCACTGGCGAGGKGTAAGGGCTAGTTCTTCCTCCCCCCCYTTTATTCCCCCCCCCCCTTGTTTTTCTTTTCCTTTTTCTTCAAGGTTTTTTCGCAGATCTGTTAAAACGCAAGTTCGTGATGCACGCTTGGTGAGTCCTAACTCTGACCGGTTAGGATTACATTGCCTCTCGTTGTTACCGGAAGGGGAGAGGTTGCGAAACCTCTCGCTCGCTTCCTTTTTTGGTTTTTTCTCACCTGAGGATGAAAATCCTCGTCTTGATGAGTCTTTTACGCTCGCAGAACTTAAAGCAGCCCTACATTCCACATCGAACTCCAAAGCCCCTGGGCCCGACAAGATTCACTACGAAATGCTGACGCAACTCCCCGATGAACCCCTTGAATTCCTCTTGCAGATCATGAATCTTTCCTTCTCCACTGGCGAACTCCCGTCAGTGTGGAAGTCTGCTCATATCTTCCCACTACTCAAACCCAGCAAAGACCCAGCCAGTTTGTCTTCCTACCGGCCGATCAGCCTGACGTCATGCACTTGCAAACTCTTTGAGAAAATGATCACCACACGCCTCTTACGCGTCTGGAAACCCCATGATTGCCAACACGCCTTTCGCAGCCTACACAGTACCATTATGCCCCTTGCCAGACTTACCGATACCATTGAACGGAGCCGCAACGAATATCATGAAGTATTACTACCCAAGAAGATGTTACCCACTAGTTTTCAGAAGCACTACCGCCCTAACCGCACGCTCATAGTGATGATTGATTTTAGTAAAGCCTTTGATTCCATCGACCATAGAAGATTATGCAACCAGCTCGCGCTTATCCCAGGCAGCACTGCCATCCGGCAGTGGCTCAAGGCTTTCCTCTGTAACCGACACAGTCGTGTCTGTATTAATGAAGAATTTAGCCGCGCACGCAAGACCTACCGCGGAGTCCCACAAGGCTCCGTGCTCGCCCCTCGCCTCTTCCTCATATATGTCAATCCCCTGCTTGTTATCCTCAACAGCATTCCAGGCGTCACCGCAGAAATGTTTGCAGATGACCTAACCATTGTGTTATCCGCCGAAAACAGGAACCAAGCAATCCTCCTAGCAAACAAAGCACTAGAGATTACCCACTCGTGGGGTAATGCAAACAGCTTATCAGTTAATGCCAGCAAATGTGAATCCGTCCTCTTTACGCTCTCGTCCCATACTCAAGAAGATCGTGAATTCAGCCATGCCCTTAAGATAAACGACCAAGAAATTCCGATACACACCATAGGCTCGCCCAACATGCCCAAGCTCCTTGGAATCAGGCTCGACCCACGCAACAACTTCAATGGAAACCTGATCTCCAATGTTGCCTCTACTTCCACGCGCTTACACCAACTTAGAGCAGTAGCCCAGAAGAAGCATGGTCCCATGCCCCGAGACATGCGTCAGTTTGTCCTTGGGTATGGAGTCTCCAAGCTCTCTTATGGGATTGAACTCACCTGGCCATCGGCAAACGAAAATGCCAAGAAACTGGTAATTTCTATGCACAATTCTCTAGCGAGATGCGCTACAGGTCTGTTGTCCACCACGGACTCTCAGTCCGCTCTTCTCGAAGCGAACATGCTCCCGCCCCACATCACCTCCATCCTTCGACGGGCAAGTCTCTTTGAGAAGTTGCGCAATTCGAATGCTGATTGGATCAATAAACCGCCCCCTGAACCGCCCCCTAGAAAATCTCTTCGCTTCTCTCCGGTCTCATCTCTCGAGTGGGATAAAACCCTCACCGACCTTCTCAGTGGCACCGGTCTATTCGGCCCCTTACAGACTCATCATGCGATCCGCCGCGAGCCCATCTTCGAACGCTCGCGGGTCGCCCCTTGGAAAACCAAATACGCTCACAGGATCACTTTTGGCATGAATACCCTTCCCGCAGACGACATCGATCCTAAGAAACACTCCATAGAAAGAATATCTGATGCCAAGCGGCAATGCTCTGTGAAAGCCCTTCAGTCCTTACCGTCATTTGATGCTACCATAGCATCAGATGGCGGGGTCAATCCCAGCGAAGGAAAATCAGTAGGCATTGCTACGACTATACCTGAACCCTACACGCCGAACCGGGCGGATGTCCTCCACATCAACTGTGGACCCATCGCCTGCAGTTACCGAGCGGAGTGCCTCGGCCTCCTCTTGGCGCTTGAAAAGCTAGTCCCCGACATCATAAACAACGAGAACAATGTGTTTTCTACCCTTCATAAATCGATCCTTATCGTTACTGACAGCCTCTCCCTAGTGTTGGCACTCAATACTGGGCCTCTCACCCAGACTTCCTTCGTTGAAGACACCATATGGTACCACCTTCTCGAAATCGCTAGTCAAGGGTGGAGAGTGCACATCCAGTTTGTCTACTCGTACTGTGGGATCGTCGCTAACGAGATCGCCGACAGTTGGGTTAAATACGATCTCGATAATTATGATCCCTTGGAAGAAACAGCCCCAATATGGTACATCGACATGCTAGCCTGCATCAAGCGCAAGCTGCAAACGGATTGGCTCGCGTCGTTACGAACAGATACCCACCGGTATAAACTATGTGGCACTCGTCCCACTGACCTTAGCGGACTTGACCTCATTAAAGGCCATCCCTTAAACCGCTTCCAACTTTCACAGTTGGCCCAGATACGATGCGGCGAAACCGCCACTTTTGGTAGACTTTTCTGGTCTATCAGAAGTTGCGAAAATCGCTGTCGCTTCTGCAMCCTGTCCCCGCAACAGCAAATCGTCCTTAATTCAGGCCAAACGTTTCCTACCCTTGATCAGGATCCAAATGATGAACAAGAACATCAAGAAGATGACTACGATCCTACTGGTGTGCTCCCCCCTAGGAAGGTCCGCCGAACACCGTCTGTTCCGTTTGCGAACAATGCTGCTCGCGACCCTCCTTCTCCACCACACCCACCGTCTCCTGACCAAACTCAGGATGACTCCCAGGACGATCGTAACCCCACCGGTGAACCTCCGAGAACGATACCCCGCACCTCATACGCTGCTTCCTCCGGAAGCAGCGTCCCCCAGGGATCTTTCTCCCCCGCAAGAGAGTACCCCAGAAACCGCCCCAGGCCTTCTGGACTCTCTCGCGCCGCCGCTACTCAGGTAGACTCTACCCACGAAGACGAATGCCCAGAAGAACCACCGAACAAAAGACCCAGGACTTCCGAAGCCCCACCTGGGAGAATCAGTGCCCCACAAGGATTATTAACCAATCGCACCGAGTTGGTGTGCGCGTTTTGTCAGAGAGTGTTTAGAGGTTACTCTGCCCTCGTGATTCATCACAAGAAAAGACACCCGACCATCCCTGTCCCATCCCCAAGGTGTTCTTGTGAACATTGCAACGCCTCCTTCGAATCGCACAAGAGCAGAGCGCAACACCGCCGACACTGCCCACTAAMCCCCGCCTCGACCGCCCCTCGCCAACACTCGTCCAAACGCCGCTCGCTCTTCCCTGCGCCAGAACATCCATCGTCGCTTCCTACCAACATAGGCGCAGAGGAAACACTACATCACCTTCTCTTTGAGTGCCAGGCACCAACTGTGTCCCAAAACCGTGCGAAGTTTGATAAGATGATAGCAGAACAATTGTGGAAATTTCTACATAGTGAAGCTCTGCTTGAATTCCTGGAAATGATATTTGGAGCTGCATCTGCAGATAAATACGTCGGATAAGAATGGAAAAAAAAAAAAATWWAWRACCTGACACGACGCAGCCTTGACATCGAACGCCCAACCTACACCAACGTCAACCGCCTCATCGGCCAGGTTGTGTCCTCGCTGACCGCCTCACTCCGCTTCGATGGTGCCCTCAATGTCGACCTGTCGGAGTTCCAGACCAACTTGGTCCCGTACCCGCGTATCCACTTCGTGCTCACGAGCTACGCCCCCGTCATCTCCGCCGAGAAGGCCTACCACGAGCAGCTCTCTGTTGCGGAGATCACGAACTCCGTCTTCGAGCCCGCTGGCATGCTCACCAAGTGCGACCCCCGCCACGGCAAGTATATGTCCTGCTGCCTCATGTACCGCGGCGACGTCGTGCCAAAGGATGTCAACGCCGCAATCGCGACGATCAAGACGAAGAGGACCATCCAGTTCGTGGACTGGTCCCCTACCGGCTTCAAGTGCGGTATCAACTACCAGCCCCCGACCGTTGTCCCGGGCGGCGACCTCGCCAAGGTGCAGCGTGCGGTATGCATGATCGCCAACTCCACTGCGATCGCGGAGGTCTTCGCACGCATCGACCACAAGTTTGACCTCATGTACAGCAAGCGTGCGTTCGTGCACTGGTACGTCGGKGAGGGTATGGAGGAAGGCGAGTTCTCCGAGGCCCGTGAGGACCTCGCCGCMCTCGAGAAGGACTACGAGGAGGTTGGCGCCGAGTCTGTTGGCGACGAGGGAGAGGAGGATGTTGAGGAGTATTAAACTACTGCGCAGTTAACGATGGGGAACTGAGAATGCGCGTGGAGGGAGGATGACAAGCTCTACAAGCTACGCTTAATAGAGCACCTACCCTTGCGGCTCSCTCTACCGCATTTTACGCAGTTGCGCTAGGGAAATTAACATAATAATTTGTGGTACATGGAGGGGAAAAAAGAAAGGAAAGGTCAAATATAGTGAAGGGGGAAAAATAAGGATGACAAACCTGTTGGCTGTCAATCCATATAGCTAGTTTATTTCGGATTCGTGATCTTTACCAGAAAGGTGAATGGGGGGAAAATTAGTGGAGAATACTTTGAACACTCTTTTATCTTTTATTTTATCTATAGAAGGAAAAACAATGTATGCTGTTCTTCGTTTCTTTCTTTTTCCAGTGAMAAGCCGCAACACGTGCAGCGTCTTCAGCGTGTCGTGCCCGGACACTGATCTCCATTGATGAACGGACTTCTTATTACTGAACTAAATGTATTGGTACTTTAATTTCTTTCTTTCCTCCGTGACCGTCTTTTCATTTACTCTTCTATCATATTTACGGACTTGCCGATAGTTCCCAATCTTCTTGCTAACTACACTACTTTAAACATCGAATTCCGTTTTTATAAACGAAAGGTATTACTACCAACAACAATAAACCATGCGCGAAGCGATTTGCATTCACATCGGTCAGGCTGGTTGCCAGGTGGGTAACGCCTGCTGGGAGCTATTCTGTCTTGAGCACGGCATCCAACCTGATGGCGCCATGCCGTCGGACAAGACTATTGGCGTCGAAGACGACGCGTTCAACACTTTCTTCTCCGAGACCGGTGCCGGCAAGCACGTGCCGCGCTGCGTGATGCTCGACCTTGAGCCCACCGTTGTCGMCGAGATCCGCACCGGCACCTACCGTCAGCTTTTCCACCCCGAGCAGCTGATCTCCGGCAAGGAGGACGCCGCCAACAACTACGCTCGTGGGCACTACACCATCGGGAAGGAGATCGTGGATCTGTGCCTTGACCGCATCCGCAAGCTCGCTGACAACTGCACTGGCCTCCAGGGCTTCATGGTCTTCCACTCCGTCGGCGGCGGCACGGGCTCCGGCCTCGGKGCCCTCCTCCTCGAGCGCCTGTCCGTGGACTACGGCAAGAAGTCCAAGCTCGGCTATACTGTGTACCCGTCGCCGCAGGTGTCCACCGCCGTCGTCGAGCCGTACAACTCCGTCCTCTCGACGCACTCTCTCCTCGAACACACCGATGTTGCGACGATGCTTGATAATGAAGCGATTTATGACCTGACACGACGCAGCCTTGACATCGAACGCCCAACCTACACCAACGTCAACCGCCTCATCGGCCAGGTTGTGTCCTCGCTGACCGCCTCACTCCGCTTCGATGGTGCCCTCAATGTCGACCTGTCGGAGTTCCAGACCAACTTGGTCCCGTACCCGCGTATCCACTTCGTGCTCACGAGCTACGCCCCCGTCATCTCCGCCGAGAAGGCCTACCACGAGCAGCTCTCTGTTGCGGAGATCACGAACTCCGTCTTCGAGCCCGCTGGCATGCTCACCAAGTGCGACCCCCGCCACGGCAAGTATATGTCCTGCTGCCTCATGTACCGCGGCGACGTCGTGCCAAAGGATGTCAACGCCGCAATCGCGACGATCAAGACGAAGAGGACCATCCAGTTCGTGGACTGGTCCCCTACCGGCTTCAAGKGCGGTATCAACTACCAGCCCCCGACCGTTGTCCCGGGCGGCGRCCTCGCCAAGGTGCAGCGTGCGGTATGCATGATCGCCAACTCCACTGCGATCGCGGAGGTCTTCGCACGCATCGACCACAAGTTTGACCTCATGTACAGCAAGCGTGCGTTCGTGCACTGGTACGTCGGTGAGGGTATGGAGGAAGGCGAGTTCTCCGAGGCCCGTGAGGACCTCGCCGCACTCGAGAAGGACTACGAGGAGGTTGGCGCCGAGTCTGTTGGCGACGAGGGAGAGGAGGATGTTGAGGAGTATTAAACTACTGCGCAGTTAACGATGGGGAACTGAGAATGCGC
>AIHY01014107.1:0-2500 GCA_000331125.1 Phytomonas serpens 9T
GGGTTGCATAGGAATGAGGGTTGCATAGGAATGAGGGTTGCATAGGAATAGGGGTTGCATAGGAATAAGGGTTGCATAGGAATRAGGGTTGCATAGGAATGAGGGTTGCATAGGAATGAGGGTTGCATAGGGGGCGTTCCCTGGCTGCTGGGACTATCTGGGGGGAAAGGCTTCTTGTTGGCAGGGCTGCCGAGGAAGCGTTCCCTAGCTACTGGGGATGCCTGGCAATACGTTTACATCTGAAGTATGATTTTATAGAAAAGATGTCTGTACCTTTGATTTATAGTTATTATGTTTAAAAGTTTGTTACTATTTACTTTTCCATACAGACCAAATAGTGTTTTATTTTGATAATTAATGGATTTTAACTGGCTAAATTTCTTATTTATTGTACACCGGATGGACCAGATCCAGTTCCCACCTCTAACGGATGCTACCCGGTGCGGGCCCATAGCCAGGAGCATATGGKGCACGAAGCGGAACCACAAAGCGGATCTGGCTATTTAGAAGAATATCCAACGCAAACCACACACACGCACACACTAAAGCATATATATATATATATATATATATATATATATTTATATGTGTGTGTGGGGCCACACGTGGGACAGGTCCTTGCTGGCTCCATTGTTTTATAAAGATGAGGTGGATCCAAGTTCAGCATAAACAGGTATTAGGACACACCATATGGACACCACAGTTGCATGCTCCTTTCAATTCTCCCAACTGTGCATTATGTTTACCTATGCCAGTGATATGATTCTCCTTACCGATAGACCGTGGCGAGTCTTTTGGTTTTGCTTCTACTATTCGTACAGCTGCACATTTACTATACTTATTTATATCCAATTGTGCTATATTTTAGCTTGTTT
The DNA here is from genome assembly GCA_000331125.1 of Phytomonas serpens 9T. Taxonomy (NCBI): domain Eukaryota; phylum Euglenozoa; class Kinetoplastea; order Trypanosomatida; family Trypanosomatidae; genus Phytomonas; species Phytomonas serpens. The sequence goes on from AIHY01014107.1 coordinate 876, forward strand.
GTTTACCTATACACTTTTCACACAGATACAGCATCAAAGAACTGGCCTAGCATTGGATTTGTTGGCACCACACCTGGAATACCTAGCGGCGCTATAACGTATTGTTGATGGGTGTGGGGGCATGGGGGCGATATAACGTATTATTGGGGACCGCGGGGGGCCTGGGGACGCCATAAGGTATTGTTGGGGACKGTGGGGGTGCTGGGGGGCGCCCATTCGTATTGTTAAGGGCGGGGGGGGTACTGGGGGGCGCTATAACGTATTTTAAGTTTCTAAAACTTAATGACTTTTATTATGAATCGAATATGAAAGTAAATATTAGAAAGGATCAATTTGCGCTATTCCGCTGAATGCCTTTAATAAATAGAACTTGGTTTGGCTTGAAGTGAATCGGTGCGACGTGTGGAATTTGAATGAACACATAAAATTGTGTACGTATAGGGGAAAAGAACTGTATGTGTGTTTAGAAATGATTGTACTATAAAAAAAATGGATTATTGGATACGAAAAGGGATGGCTAGCTAGCCAAAGTGGCTTTGAGTCGCAGGAAACGTTTTTTTTTTATTAGTGGTGCCATTCTTCTTAATTAAGAGGAGTTGAATGTTTCTTTGACTTTTTCTTATTTAAATGCTACAATTTCGCATGATAATCACCATTTATTTTGAATATGGAAGATCAAAAGGAGGCATGAACCACTAGTTCGGATATGTGTGGGGCGGCCTTCGTTGCTGAGGGTGTTGGTTTTGGGGTCGCCCCCCCTGCCGGCGTAGTGCCATAAAAAACATGATTCATTATGGGATCGAACCTGTGTCCTAAAAAAAAAGGGGGGGGGGTGACCCACCCTGTGGGCTGTTGTACACTGGCATGTGAGAGAACGCGTTAGTTTTATGCACAACCTGCTTGATAATATCATACAGGGKGTGTCTCGATCGGGGGGGGTTAGGGAGGTGGCGGCTGCAACCTGCGGCTGCCTACCAGAACTTGCCTACCCCGGTGGGGCTGACCGCCCCTGTATGATTTACTACACTTTTCAGAAGGAGAGTCGAAACGCTGCGTGGATGCCGAGTCTGTGCGACCCAACCACATGAGGCAAAAGCTTAAACGTAGCGAGTAAGACGAACCAGCCCATTGAAACACTGGAGTGTGCACCGCAGCAAGCCTGCGGKGTCACCACGACCCCATACTGCCGTTGCTCACTTTTTGAGCTGCAGGCGCCCAAGAGAGAGGCGATGTGTGTGCGTTCCCGTGCTGCTGCCACTGTGTGTGTTTMCCACGCCTTGTGCGTGTGGATACACTCAGTCTGTGTGTACGGGAAGCTTCGGMCCCAATCGTGGAAGCATAGMCTTCCTCGAGCCGKGACGAAGCATGAAAGCACCCCCGCTTTTCGTGGCTGCGTCTGTTGAAGTGACATATGGATCAGCGTCGKGCGTGCCGAACTCCGTGTGCGCTGCCGCTTTGTTTGCAGCCGAAACTTGGTTGAACAGAAATCGGTACTTGATTGTTGCCGCATTTTGAGGAATTTCAGCCAGMCAAGAGGTCAACCACCACACAGATTGAGTGCGGCGACGGAATGGGGGCGGGAGGGGGTAAGGTTGGGGGCGAGAATTCGAGTGGTGACGAGGGTT
>AIHY01014179.1:0-17966 GCA_000331125.1 Phytomonas serpens 9T
ACACATGGCTGCATCCAGCTTCCCTTTTAGAGTTACACGACACATCACTAAATTTGTGTTTAATTAAGAGCATTTTCATTTCTCAATCTTATATAAACCTACGTTTTTGTAAGGATTGCGAAAATACTGAAAAATATATTTTAGGATTCATTCAAGTGTGATAACAAAATGAACTGGGTAGGACATTCGGAATAGGACGACTTTCCTAAAGTTTATCCCGTTTTTGTGTACCATAACCTACATTTTTTATCTATTGGTTGACATATTGGATATGTGTGACGGATCGGTACGCATCCTATGTTGCTCTTTTTTTGTTTAATTAATGTAAATGGGATTCTCTTTTTTTCCACTTGAATCATCGGATCAAAGATTCCTGTATGTTCGTCAATCTCAAGCAAACACACAAATTGTACTGGATTTTCATACTGAATGAATCTTTTGTACCAACTTTTTATTCATCCCACCCCTTCTTATCATTGCCTCTTGACACAACCTCTCGTAGTGCTAGTACTCCAACCACAACTGTTGTCTCTTCTTGAGCGGTACGTATATTTAAACTGCATCTCTTGCCTCGGTCCATGTGCTTGACACTACTGCATTTTTACCAAAAAATGATTAGATGTCTTCACCACAATGAGAGGTAAGCATTTTGAAGGCACCGTAGTTAGAGGAATATTACGGTGATATTTGTGTCATCCATAACGTGACGTAGGTTGGCAGGTGCCACCAAAAAGGATGAATAGCAAATGAAAGGTGTGTCTAGGTCATTCATGGTTCGGCCCATCCCAATATTTAAACTCTACTGTAAATGGCAAATAACCAGAAATTTAACGGATGAATTTGGGAAATAGTGGATTAAAGGTTAGTCATCTACGCTTAGAGAGTGAAAGAGGATAACGGAAATACCCTATATTTGTGATTGGTGTGCTCCCCAAAAGGGCTAAAGACTTCGGAGCTGCAGGAGGATGGGTGAGCTTGTTTTTAACAAGAATATGCTTTGAGGCGGAAAAAGTGTGCAATGAGTTAAGCAGCATATACCCTTTTCTCCATTAACAACACATTGAATTTGTTCGATTTCATCCGCAAACAGGGAACGTTACGGCAGAGAACGCGGAGACTCAGCGTCTTCGGGTTGCGTGTGCGTAACTCACGTCGCCTGGGACAACACTCTAGAGTCTTGAAGATCCGGCAGAGGCTCCTCATCGCATTCCGTTTTCATGACTCCGTTTGTGTGGACTGAAAATAGACGACTATCAAAAAGCAGAAGTTGCACACAGCGAAGAAGTGTGGTGCATTAGATCTGAGAAAAGTGGAGTGTTGGCATGGCAGCGTTTTTGTCCACTGAAACGGTGTTGGGGAGCCTTGAGCGTGTGCTGGCCTCTATTGCAATTTAACGCCACCTTGTGCGTCTCGTGAGCTATTTTATGATTTGTTTTGTATAGGTCTGGGCCGCCACTAATTCCATTTCCAAGTGCGGTTAGTGAGGGTAAAGCCAACACTTATTAGAATAACTCAAAATCGGCTTTACTGTTGAGGCGCATTTGGGGTGATATTGATTATGTATTGCAGACTGGCTAACCATTACCCTGGGCGATTTTGACCCCCAGTCATGATTGCGAAGCCTCACCAAGGCTGGCGTGCGCAAATAGCTGGGTATGTTGAGGGATGGAGTCGCCGGAGGACTTACCACGACGTGTGGGTCTGCGATACCTACTAATCGACTGGCATTGGGTGATGGCTGTGCGTTGATGAGCGAGACGGCGGGTGGCTTCTTTATATTACGCAATTGTCAAGCTGACTTGAAACTGGTTTGTGTTGTTTTTTCGGTCAGGTTTTATTACCTGCATAGACGATAATATATTAGTATGGTTAGCATGACAGACACGTGCTTTGTGTGCTTTCTGCGTGGTCTTTACAATAACTTTGCCAGACAAACCAGTCCACTCGGTCTCAGTGCTTTCCGTAACTTGTAGGTTAGATAGCTATACTTTCTCTCATCAACTCATATGAAAGTGTTCAGGGTCCCTGCGCAAGAGGCCCCTTCTCCTTTCTCAAACACGTGCGCAATGTGCCTTTCTTCGTTCCCCCTCCCCCCCTACTAAGCAAGCTCTGTTGAGGGAATTTTTGAGAAGTGCGTCTGTACATAATGCCGATGGAAAGAATTCAATGACAGATAGCATTTTAAACTGAGAGGCGGTCGAGGAAATCAGAACCCATATTTGATGTATGCTATATATTTTGTTCCATTTTCGAAGTTTAGCTGAAACCATCTACTATTCCTATTCCCCTTCCTCTTGATACGTTTTGACGTAGAGGCGATTCATTTTTCTTTTAGTTTGTTATTAGGTGTCGAAGTTTGTCTCTTAAAAAACTTCCAATAATGGAATCTAAAGCCAATTTACTAACCGAACGTCTGCAAAGGAGGTCATCGAGTGATCTTTTTAAAAATCGCCTTCTACGATGGCTCGTCGCTGCGTTCCTTGTTACGCTTTTAGTAGTTTCTTGCATATACTACGCTGATGATTCTCGTCTGTCTCCGTATGTACCTTCTATGCTCACTAGAAACAAACATCGAGATGTGTTTGTTCGTTCTAAAGGGACCCGTGCGTTGGTTATAATTACAAGTGATAAAATTGATGAAATGCTTTGCTATTCGGCAGGCTCAGCTTACCTAAGCGGGATACCCGTGTTGGTGGCTGGCTATCAGATGCCGAACAACGGTCCCATGTCCAAGCTTGACTTCATAGAAGCGGCCATCAAGAATGTGGATCTAACACCTAGTGATGTGGTCATCGCTGTTGACTCAGACACAATTTTCACGGGTATGAATCTTAATCCATTCATTGACCGCTTCATCGAGCAGTCCGCTGCCACGCCCGAGAAGTTGGATGCGCTTGCCGTGCGGCAGGGCCGTGCAATGGCACCATTTCTAGCTCATGCAGATGGTAAGTGTTTGGCCGATAGCATGTTCAAAACTCGTGAAGGCTGTGCGCTTGGCTATGAAATTGTATATGAAAAGATTCGGCAATACGCCGCTGCGCATTCTGAGCACAGTATCAGCCTGTCTTTCGATACATCGCCGTACCGGCACCTAAATGCGGGTGTTATGGCTGCTCGTGTGTGGGCATTGAAGGAGTTCTTACAAAAGGCTTCCAATATCACCAAAACACAGTCTCCGCCAGTGAAGACGGAACGTGGATGGTCCGGCGATGAGTCCATCTTTACGGCGCTCTATCTGGATCTCTTAACTTGGGAGGTCGATCGGGACGTTTTCTCGCTGCCAAAGAAAGAACTGAAAGTAGCACGCTCTCCTTACGGTGTGCGCGCAGGGCTTATCGGACTGGAGTTTTCTGACAAACCTTTTGCTATTGGTGCACTGGAATACATTCATCAATCCGAGCTGAACGATGTTCATTGGGCGAAGTACGTGCAACTAGACGCGATTGCGCGCCAGCACTCGCACGACACAACCAGTTTCAAAAGCATGAATCAGTTTGTGAGCGATCTTTACAAGCGAGCGTATACTGCGTACGGTGAGCGGATTTACACGAATCTGGCGGTGCCCAAATGGTCTGGCAAGAGAACCACCTCGAAGGAAACTTCTATCGTTCTCACGCCACCGCTGTTAGCACTCAAACCAAGRTCCACAGCCAGTAGCGAGGGGCATACATACCCAGCGATTCTCCACGTGGCAGGCCTTGCGCGATATCTTACAAAGATAAAGCAAATAGAGAGTGGCGCTGTCAGCGCGCGTTGGCTTGTGCCAATGGTGCATGACACCAAGGCAAAAAACGAGACCATGGCATACCTGAAAACTGTGCCGTTGTTCCTGTCAACGAGTAACTCCATCACATGGGAATCCTACCACGCCCAATGCGGTTTTCCATTTGAGGAAACAATCAAAATGGCAAACGATTTTTGAGACCACTTACTTTCCCGACCTTCCATACGCCCGGACTCCTCCCATGGATGCTTTGTGTAGATCCGTGAGGTTACTCCTGAGGGTAATATGCCAAGCAGTCTTCAAATATGAAATGATTTCCGAGTATACTTTGCATAGGAAATAAGCGTGATGGGGGGTAGGCTCTAGCCCACTTCTTAGCTGCTTGCACGTAGGTATGAAATTCCTCACCAATGTTGGCATCAGAGGTATTTTCCTTGATTATTTTCTCTATGGTGTCATCCTACTGGTGTGGTTTCTCTGGGCGATCTTATTGTAAAATGTAGAGGCAAAATATATTATATTCATACAGTAGCGTAGCGTCTCTGGGTGGTGAATTCCAAGGACTAATGAATAAATAGTATCATTTTGTTGTGTATGGGGCAAAAATCGGGCTTTTAAATTTGATGATGGTAAATCCAGAGTGATTATTACAAGTGCTATTTTTTTTCGGGACTAAATATTTTTTAAATATGAAAGGCGATACAAAAGAAGTTGTTGAATGTTTAAGATACCACAATAAGCGCATTTTATCAGCTTTCAGACTCTGAATAACTCGAGATGCTAGTATGACGCCCAGTATTTATTCGTAACGAATGCCTAGTCGTGATTCTACAGCGTAGTGCTATGCTTTCCTTTGGTATTTTTTTTAGTTCTATGTTTTTACGTAACTTTTTTTTTGATAGATAACAGATTTCTGAAAGAGTACAACAAAAACATGGGAATCAATATTTGTGAAATAAGTAAAGAACGAGCTTTCAATGCATTGATGCTCCGCATTCTGTGCTGTAGTGGATAATAAGAAAAAAAAAGAAAAAGCAAATCAGAAACACCTTAGAGGTGCAGTTTTCCTAAGGAAATAAATTCATTTTTGATAATGCAAGTTTCATAGGTGTATTCTTTGCTTCAATCATCAAAAACGTATTCGATAACCTGTCGTGGCTAGGGCCAACGCCGACCAGACACTCCATCTGTCACTCTTTCGCATTTATTTAATTACTCAAACATTTTCCCCCTTTTTCGATTTTCCTATTTTAGTATTAGAGAATAGACACCTTTTGTTTAGAAACTCTAGAATACTCGATATTAGATGGAGTGCTTGTGAATTTAGTTTGTTTTTGAGTCTTTGCAATAGGAGGAAGCCAATATGCTGGGGGTACCAGGTGGGGAGCGGAAAAGATCACAGGAGTGCGTAGCTCATAAACAAGTAGCGCCTTGTGTGGTTGAGATGGTCAACTGAAAACGATTGTGGAAAAAACAATACTTGTATTGTTTTTTTTTCAAACAGTATATATAATGTGTGTGTACCTCCAGGCGTAGCTTACAGGATGGACAACAGCATACCCACGTCGGATTCCACGGATGCCTCATCCACACGTTTGACAACATCAATAGGCACATCCTACCCCCATTGCACTCTTCTTGTACAAGAACCCTGGAAACTGTGATGTCTAGAATCCGGAACTATTTTATTCGCCATCCTTCTCAGGATCTTGGTGGAATTGCTTGCGTTCTTCAAGGCCTTTGGGATCTTCCCTCAGTCTTTACGAATTTCTGTGTCGAGTTTATCCTTTTTATAAGTGACCTTTTCTGCGTGCGTTTCGTCTTGATGTTATCTGTTTGTTGGTATCCTTTAACTTATCTCGGGTTTGGCAGCTAGCACTATCCCGAGTGTGCTTCTCCCCTTCCTTACTGTGCAGATTTAGGTGCGATTTATTTGGTGTAATTGTTGCATGCTACTGTGCGGGTAATCTTGACGCTCCTGCAGCAAACTACCGCCAAGCGCACTTTCGTTAGACTGGAACTGGACGAGGTATTCTTTAGCGTTGATAGTGTGGATGTGAGAGTAGGTGAGGGTGTACGTGTCGAGGATCGATCTCAGCCATGTCCCCCCTTCACCCGTATTAATAGAAAGACCCCCTACACATGGGATCCTTTGAAGTTTCTCTGTACATCATGCCAGATGAGGGAAATCTAATGTGAATTCATAACTGAGCAGGGATAAATCCCATCAGTCATTGTGGTTACATCCTAATCGCTTCCCTTTCCCTTTCTCACACACTTGGATTCATTTAGACGTAAGGATAATTTACATTAAGTAAACTCTCTTTGGTGCGCAAGGATTCAACTATTGGGAGGAGTTCACACACAAAAAGTTAATAAAATGGTAACAATGCGCAACTGTTTAAGAAAAGGGTTACAAAGTGACCGTTCCAAGGCTCATCTTCTGTAGTCGATTTGTGTTGGAGTTATCAGTATGATTCTAATATTTCGTTGGCCATGCTACGCTGACAACTCAAAACAGATTCCATTTACGCCCACCGTGCTTACCGGCGATGAAAAGCAAGATATATTTGTTCGCTCTACAGGGCCTCGAGTGATTATTTTTATTATGAGTGATAAGATAGATGATACCCTTTGCTATTCTGTGGGCTCCGCCTATCTAAGTGGTCTTCCCGTAGTGGTGGCTGGCTACCAAATGCCGTTCCGTGGCTTCGTGTCCAAGTTTGATTTCTTGAAAGCGGCTATTGAGAATGCGGAGCTGGAGCCAGAAGATGTAATTATTGTGTTAGATTCTGACACATTCTACACGGGTGTAGATTTTAATTCGTTCCTGGATCGCTTCATCGCACAGTCTGCCGCAATACCAGAGGAACTAGACGTGCTGGCCGTGCGGCAGGGTCGTGCGATGGGACCATTCCTAGTTACTGGGGAGACTGCCTGCTTTGCACCACACCTATTTCACAATGAGTCCGAGTGCCAAACCTACTTTGAGGATGTTTATACGAAGGTTCGGACGTATGCCTCAGCACACCCGGAGTACGAGCTCGCCTTATCTTTCGATTTAGTACCACAGCGGCATCTAAACTCTGGTGTTACGGTTGCCCGTGTGTGGGCGTACAAGAAGTTCCTACAGAAAGCTGTCAATTTGACAATCACCCAACCCCCACCAATTGGAGATGAAAGAGGATGGCATTGTGATCAGTCCGTCTTTATAACTCTTTATCTGGATCTCATAATATGGGAGGTCGAGTGCGATGTCTTCTCGATGCCATTGCAAGAGCGGCAGGCGGCAAGGTCTCCCTATGGGGTGCGTGCAGGATTCATCGGGCTGGATTTCTTAAATGAGTTTTCGATTTCTGGATTGTCATTTGTTCTGCATCAAACTGAACTGCACGTGGAGCACTGGCTGAAGTATCTTCCAGGGGACAGGCTCCAACACCTACACTCACACAACGTAACGGATATTAATAATACAGGCCAATTTGTAACTGACCTTTACAAGCGAGCGTACGCGGCACACGACAATAAGATTTTCTCGAGACTCTTGGTGCCCAGATGGGTTGGAGGGCGGAGGATACGCGGGGCGGACAACATCACCCTCACACCACCACTCTTTGCGCTGAAGTTGAGACCCATAGACACAGTCAGCAACACCACACAGCATGTGTTCCCAGTGCTTTTCCATTCCCCAGGTTGCCTTGAAGGGTATACGAAAGTGAAACATATGGAGGATATCGCTCCGGGTGCGCGGTGGTCTGTGCCGATGGCGTACACCCAAGACGCAAAGCGTCAGGCTATGCAATACCTGGAATCAGCACCCCTGTTTCTATCGACAAATACTTCCATCATTCGTGACTCCTACCACGCAAAATGTGGCTTTCCATTTGAAAGAACGATCGAGAAGGTGAAAGGTATTTGAGGCAGGTTGTTTTTTGAACATGCTTACGCCCGTGCTTCCCCTTCAAAGTACTATCTATTCCCACAAGGTGTAACGTATAATGTCAGAGTGGTTTGTGCAATATGGTGTTCCTATAAGGCTAGCCCTTGCGAAAGAAATATGCTGACAGGGATGATTTTTGGTGTACCATGTGCTGTTTGTGTACGTGTGAAAGTGAAGAGCAACTACCATGACAGTGCTAGTGTGGGATTTTGATTTCTACTCTCTGAGCTAGTATTTTATACGACCGTGTGGTTTTACTAAAGGTTTGCGCCTGCGTGGTTTCTGAAAGAAAATGTTATTTATTTACAAAAGATAGTTTGACATTGCTGCATCAAAAATAATTTAAAAGCATTATCAGGAAACACTGGTACAATAAAAATTGTGTCAATGGAAAGTTTCCAATTTTAACACATTGTTTACAGACATTATTACTATATGCATAATAGTGGCAAAAATGATCTTCCTTTAATTCCATATGATAGTACCCAGTGTGAGGTAGTGTATACAGACACATTCGCACAGCGTATTGATTGACTTGGCAGTATTTTGTTGTGATTGTTATTAAAACAAATTCTTAGCATATTTTAATAAGGGGCACAAAGCTGTGCCTCTACACTATAAAAATGTCAATAATGACTCACTAATTTTGTAATTCCCATCTTTTTTTAAAATATTTCATTCCTAATAACACCTATTTCATCTTGAAACCAATATTAGATAAGTCGTCTCAATTAATCAAAAATTGTGTAGAGCCGTGAATTTTTAAACTATATTTGTATACAGCGAATGTGGAAAGTGATTGAAAAGGGAAGCGAGTGATTTTATGGAGGATATTAAATATTAGTAACACCTTTTCTGTTAAGCGATGCAAGTTTTCGTTGCTTATTTTTTTTTTTGCAAAATTTCACACGCACTTGTTTATATTGTCGCTCTGAGTCTAGCACCGTTTAGACACTGTATTCAGCATTCTGCATTTCTTCTGGTTTTCTCCGTATTGCAACGTTACTTTTGTTCTTCTACTATTCTTTTTGTCATCTAGGAAGCAAAGTGTCTTTAAATATGTACCTACTTTCCGCTAGATAGAGTAGATGCGAGAATGGTCTGCCTTTTTACTTTTGGAACAGGAGTAGGCTAGTAAACTGTCAACTGCCACAGGCGTGAGCTAGACAGGGGATACGGGTCAGTTTGAAAGGATTTGGGACCCTTTCGTTTCCCTACCATGCACATTCTAGTGAATCTCCCTTGGATATACTATGCATCCCCAGAAAGTTACCCTTTGGGGTAACTTGACAAGAAATTTTTACGTTACGCGGAATGGCTTCTAAGCTAGAGTTTGCAGCGAAATTGATAAGACGGGAGTTAGATCTCGTCTACCCTTCTGTTATTTTTCTACGGTGTAAAGTCCCACACTAACATTTTCATTGTTTTTTGGAGTCCCCTCTTGCTTTATCACCCTAAACATTAGGTACATTTCGACAGAGAATTTCACGTGAGTTCGCACTCTTAAAGCATTTTATATTTTTCATAACAAAGTTTTTTAACACGTGCTCTTACAATGTGGTATTTGAACCATTAGTAGCAATGGTAATTAAGAACAAAAAAATGGACAACAAGCAAATTAGTAGATGTTTTAGTAGCTTCATGGATGTAACTTACTAATGTCGTATTTTTTATGAGATTGAATTTTTTGGTGTTTGATATACTGGTGTCCTGGAAGTGGCGAGTTTTCCCAAGTGCCCATGCATGCATTTACTAGGATACTAGTTTTTTATATTAATTGGAATGCAACGGTGTTGCTTAGCATCGTTAAGATAGGGGTAATGAGTCGTACATAGCGGGTAGCGTTATTCGTTGTCTCTTTGTCTCTTTTTCCTGTAATTCATTTTTATTTCTAGATGAATATCAAATTTGTAATAATATTTATTCTATTTTTTCAATTTCATTGATGCAGCGAAACATTAAGCGAAATTTGGTCACATTAATAAACTTATAGGCTATGTTATATTGTAGTAAGTAAATTCATAGGGTCTAAAAAAATAATTGATGAATTTCCTGAGGTTTCTTGTTTCAAAAAAAACATTTGTCCCTAATAAACTATTAAATAAAAGAGCTTTCCTTGAATAATCGCACACGTACTCAATAACGGTATCGGCCCAAGTCTAGCCACTATATGCCGCATTCTTTTTTGATTTATCCACATCCTAACGGTCTTCTTCGTCTTCTTACAGTTTTAAGCTTTATTATTTGGCGCAAAACGGACCTTTTTCTTATAATATATAATTATTCTCCACTGAACGAGGTGCGTGTTTGCTTCGTTTGCCTTTGTGTTTCTGAATTATGGCAAAACTGGTATGCACCCTGGTGCCCATAGGTAGGGGAGAGTAGAACAGGAGCGCGTTCCCTGAACAGCGGTATCTTGTGTTTCGGGTGTCGCCGTCTCTCACAGGTCCTTTGTGTGGTGTGTATGGAAGACGGTCCATGCAATGCATTTGATAGGTAAGATAGTGGCCTTATTTGATATGCGCCTCTAATGGATTCTCGTGTAGAGAATAGATTGAGGTTCGTTCGTTGATAGTGATCTTTAAAATGGACTACACTTGTGCATACCTGAGGATCTTGAGGAAATCAAAATTACAGAGACTTGCACCACTGCCTGTACGTGCCTATGCCATGGTCCTCTAAAGACGAGCATAGAGAATCCATGTTTCTAAAGTTAGTTTTCAAGCAGTGTGTAGGGTCTGTGCATCACCTGAAGTGGCTTGACACCTCAACAACAGTGTACCACCCACCTCACTTCCGAAAGTAATCTCTTTTATTTAGTTTAACAATTTCAGCTGACACAGCATCTCTTATAGCGTTTCTCTTGTTCAGCAACCCTGCAAACTTTCAGGTCTCGTATTCCCTAGAATTGGGTGCTGTTCTATTTATCATACCTGATACGTAACTGACTAAACACTATTCATATTCATGAAAGGCAATGAGTCCTTTTCCCAGTCTCTAGCAAGCCCGGAACTGAACTTTGCGTTTTAGAAATAGATCCTTTCTGTCTGCATAAAGTCTGGATGCTCTCCGTTTAATGGCGTCCTTGAGCCTAACGAAGGTTTAGAGCCAGTAACGCCAAGGGAGTACTTTTCTCCCCTGCTGTGCAGATTGAGGTAACACTTGACTAATGTAATTATCACATGTTTCTGTGCATAGCCGTTATGCTTTTGTGTCAAGCCATTGCCGAATGCATATTCTTTTGACTGGTGCGGAGCCAGGTATCTTTTAGGATTCGCGATGTAGCTGTGAGTAAGTGTGGAGACGTTATGGAAATTGATCTTACCTATGTCCCATTCTACTTCCCCTGCTAGAAACATTTCTCTCCATCCGATTTTTCAGAGTTGTGCCTGTACGTGACACCGGATGCAATAAATCTAATAACTAAATGAATTTCTTCCCTACTGTTTCGGATTACATTGCAGTAGCCTCTTATTCGATTACTTTCTCTTTTCTACCCACCTGAATTTCACTTAGACCTGAAGATAATTCACGTATTGTAATTCTTATTCATCAGCCAAGGGTTCAACTATCGGGAAACGTTTACTATGGAGGAACCGCAAATGATGACATCAGCTGAACCTTTTGAAACCAAGCAGATCAAAAGGGATACTTGTAAATGTAGCCGTTGGTGGTGGGTTCTCTTTGGGGTTATCTGTGTGGTTGTAGTAGTTGTGATTGTATTCTTCACTACAGATTTGAAGTACATTCTAGTTCCGAAACCGCTGCCAACGCCCCATGATATCAGACAGGATATTTATTGCAATTACTCCGAACCTATTATGATTGTTTTCCTTATGAGTAATAAAACTGACGAACCCCTTTGCTATTCGGCAGGCTCTGCTTTCATAAGCGGATTACCCGTGGTGGTAGCTGGCTACCAGATGCCATTCAATGGCTTTTTATCCAAGTTTGACTACATGGAACAGGCTATCGAGAATGCTGGGCTGAGGCCAGAAGATGTGATCATTGTGACGGATTCAAATACGCTCTTCATGGGTACAGACATTCATTCGCTCTTGCCTTCTTTCCTTTCAGACTCCGCCAAAACACCAGCGGAGTTAGACGCACTGGACGTGCGACAGGAGCCTGTGATTGCACCACTCTTAGTTAGTTCTGAAGTTTCGTGTAATGCACCGGATGTATTCAATTCCCCAGGGGAATGTGCGCTTGGTTATGAAGCTGCTCATAGTATGACTCGAAAATATGCCAAGACACATCAAGGGTATAAATTAAGTAAAGTTCACGACGTTTATCCAAACCGCCATCTAAACTCTGGTGTTGTGATTGCCCGTGTATGGGCGTACAAGGAATTCCTAGAGAAGGCTAGGAATTTAACACGCACGCAAAAGCCACCAGTTGATCCTACCAAAGGATGGAACGATGAGCAGTCCGTCTACACCGCGCTCTATCTGGATCTTATAAAGTGGGAAGTTGAGCATGACGTCTTCTCAATGCCATTGGAGGAGCGGCAGGCWGCACGGTCCCCTTACGGGCTGCGTGCAGGGTTCATTGGGATAGACTTCCTACATAGGATCATTGTTGCCAGTAGTCCAACTCAACAATCTAAATTCGAGATGAACAATATACGATGGAGGAAATATCTTCCACGCGGTAAATTTAAGCACCCACGTACTAAGAATATAACAGATTTCCGGAATGTAAGCCGGTTTGTGAAACGTCTTTACAGGCGAGCGTACCGAGCACACGGTGATCAAATTTTCGAGAGTCTACAGATGCCCGTGCGACCTTACGTGCGGGGGTCTTCCATAACAGTAAATATTACCTATACGCCGCTAACCTTTCTGGGACAAATTGAAAGCTATAGATCAAAAGTGGTAATATCGTATTTTTACCCATCAATTTTCCACATAACAGATCCCTTTGAAGGGTTCACAAAAAGGGAGTACATGGAGGTTGTCTCTATCGCTGCACCGTGGTTTGTACCAATGGTGTACAATCAAAAAGCAAAAGAAAACGCCATGCAGTATCTGAAATCTACGGCGCTGTTTTTATCAACTAATGATTCTGTCCTTCAATATTCTTACCGCGCCAAGTGCGGCTTTCCATATGAACGAGTCATTAAAAAGGTGAAGCATAATACACACCGTTCGGTGTTCTCCGAATAAGAAAGGCTGGGATAACCTTCTTCGGCACATCATCTAGCCCCGTGATGTAACCCTTCCGAACAGCGTAGCAATACCTTTATCTGTCGTACGAAATGACCTTTGCGTTAGATGTTACAAAGSTAACATGTACGACAAGGGCAATCCCCAGTGCTCTATGCTATTTATATACGTGCGAAATTTAATATTCACTTTAACATTGTAGTTATTTTCTGATTTTAATTCTTTTTGTTTCTTCCCTTTCACCACTAATTTTATTATTTTTTGTCGAGAAAGCATTTCTTTGATGGGCTCTATCTCCTTACCTGCTTGGAATACCACGTTATTTATTTTAAAAAACATAGTGTATCATAGTCACTCGCAATGGTATTTCGAAACACTAATAGGTAGGAGTTGTAGCTATACGGTGCATCGTGTGATAATTTAGATTCTTAATTTAATAGTGATTATTTTTAAAGTAATTATAACTGAACTTTTCTTTTCTGAGACGGGATCTGTTTCCCATCTTACTATGGCAATGCTAATGACATTCTTGTACACACAAGTACACATTTGAGCACATTTTCTCAGCTTATCCGTTTGCTATGATGCCCAGGATGTGTGTGTGATGCTTAGCATCAATTAGTGGGAGTGAGGTTTCAGTTGTAGCGTTTCTGATTGAAGACAGCATTATGTTTTGTCTACTCATAGTTTGATGTATCGTTTTTTTTCACTTTTGAATTAGTATTATAGTCTAAATATTTTTTTTTCTATGCGGTACATCTAAGAATAATTCTTTAACGAAATTCCACCGCAGTAAAGTATTTTCATAATATATTTTGATGCACCAAAGAAAAAATTAGGTGTGTAAAAAATAATCGATAAATTTTCTTCGCCTATTATACTAAATGATAATTATACTCTTACTAATGTTTTCTTTTGAATGATTAATTCTTAAAAATCACACACGCACTCGATAAGGATATCGGTCCGAGTCTACCACCGTTCCCTCACTATATTCTACATTCTTTTTTGTGTTCTTGAAACCCCCGACGTTCTTCCTCTTCTTTTACTTTCCTATTTTGTAATCTAGGAAGCAAAGCGTCTTTTCCGTGGAATCTGGAAATACTTTCTCCTAGACGTTTTACGTGAATCTACTTTGTCTGCCTTCTAGCTCCTGCAAAATGGTCGACCTGTTTGCACTGTGTTAGCAGAAGGAAAACAAAAGGGGTGCAGAAGAGCATCACCGGAACAGCGCTATATTGCGTGGTAGGTATCGCTGCTTCCTCAGTCCTTTCATGAGGAGGGCTGCGCCTGCTCTCTGCACCTGATGAGTGAGCTATGGCTTTATTGGAGGGGCCCATCCGATGCGTTTTCATGTTAGAAATGGATGGGGGTTCGACTTTCAAAGTCTGTATTAGAGAATAACATTATTTATATGCATTTGAAGACCCCCAAAAGATGGAAATTATAGAGGTTCGTTCCATTGCTTGGGCATACAAATACCGTGGTGATCAGAAGAGGATCGTAGAGGAAATCATACTTGTGCAGTCTATTTACAAGCAACATATGTGACGTGAGCGCATCATTAGGCATAGCTTATCGGTTTAACAACAGCGTACCCACTTTGCATTCCGCAGTAAGCTCATCTACGTATGTGACGACAAGCTTATTCGACATAACAGACGCCATTGCTCTTCCGTTGGGCACGTACCCTGCAAACTGTCATCCCTCTTGTGCCTGTAATCGGAGAAGCTTCATTGACAATCTCTGACATGAACAACATGGCAAGATTGTTTGTTTTCATTAAGGTCGGGGAAATCCTTCCTCTCGATATTTACGAATTTCTCTGTAGAGCTTAGCCTTTTGGAAACTGCTCGTTTGAGCTTATATGTAGTCTTGATGCTTGTTGTTTGTCAGACTGGAACGGGGCGAGACATCCTTCATCATTGGCGGTGTGACTGGACTAGGTATGGAGACCTGCTCAGGATAGATCACATCCATGCCTCCCTTATTCCCCTTTGGAAGGAGTGCCACTGTCTAAAAGAGCGATAGGATTTTTTCCTGCCTTCGTATGAATTCACATTAGATTCCTCTTACTGTGCGTCCCATGTGGACACGCCTGTAAAAGATCTCAGTGTTTGCTTCCTATTCCATTTCCTTTCTTTCACATTTGTGTTTGGTTAGACATAAAGATAACTCCCATTAAGAAAACCTTATTCGTTGAGCAAGGATTCAGCTATTTGGAGGGGTTCACAAAGAAGAAGGCCAATACGATAGTATCAGTCAGGGACTATCTACAAAAGGGGTCAAAAAGAAAGAATTATAAGAATTGTTTGCGACGATCCCTTTTAATTGGCATTATCAGCGTGTTTTTAACACTTATCTTGGTATACTATGCTGCTGATTTAAGCCGACCCCTTTTTCCGTTTCCCGTGATTCCCAATGAAGGTAAACAGGATCTATTTGTCCGCTCTACCGGACCTCGTGTGGCTATTCTCGTTATGAGTGATAAAATCGATGAACCCCTTTGCTATTCTGTGGGCTCAGCCTACCTAAGCGGACTGCCCGTGTTGGTTGCCGGCTATGGAATGTCCTACAGTGGTTTTCTGTCCAAGCTTGATTTCATGGAAGCGGCCATGGATAATGCGGGGCTGAAGCCAGAAGATGTGGCCATTGTGATAGATTCAGACACATTCTTCACAGGTGCAGATCTTAACCCTTTCCTGGATCGCTTCATCACGCAGTCTGCTGCAACGCCAGAGGAGCTGGACGCGCTGGCCGTGCGGCAGGGCCGTGCGATGGCACCGCTCATAGCAAACGGGGAGGATGGCTGTTGGGCTCCAAACTTATTTCAAAGTGGTGATGAATGTCGAGCTGGCTTTGAAATTGCTTATGTAAAGGTTCGTGAATACACCGCAGCACACCCACAGCATGAGCTTGCACTTTCTTTCGACCTAGTGGCGCAACGCCAGCTAAATGCGGGTGTTGTAATTACCCGTGTGTGGGCGTACAAGGAGTTCATCCAGAAGGTTAACAACTTCACAAAAACACAAACCCCGCGATTCAATGCTGATAAGGGATGGTTCTGCGATCAGTCCATCGTTTCAGCCCTTTACCTTGATCTCTTGTAATGGGAAATCGAGCGGGACGTTTTCTCGCTGCCCGTTCATGAGCGGCAGGCRGCACGGTCCACCTATGGTATTCGTGCAGGATTCCTCGGATTAGACTATGTCAACGATTTTACGACTTCTAACACACTATTTACAATATACCTTGTCCGAATGCACGATACGAACTGGACGAAGTACCTTTCAGGGAGTAAACCCGAACATTCGCACTGGCACGGAATAACTGATTTCAGGCAAATAGGCCAGTTTGTGGATGGACTATACAGACGAGCGTACGCTACTCACGGTGATAAAATTTACACAACGCTGGCGGTGCCCAGGTGGGTTGGTGGGAGGAGAGCCTCCGGGGTCACCCACATCACCCTCACGCCACCGCTGATGTCGCTGAAGTTAAGGCCCATAGATACACTTAACCACAAAACGCGTCGTACGTTCCCGTGTATATACCACGCAGCAGGTCAACATCCAGGGCATACAAAGATATCGCAAATGGAGCTTGTCGCTATCGGTGCGCGGTGGTTCGTGCCGATGGTGTACAACGAAACGGCAAAGCGTCAGGCTATGGAGTACCTGGCATCTGCACCGCTGCTTCTGTCAACAAATAGCGCGATTATTCGTGATTCTTACAACACAAAATGCGGCTTTCCTTTTGGGAATACAATCCGGAGACTATGAGGACGCAGAGACAAATATTTTTTTTTTATTTTACATACACTAGAACCTCCTTCCTATCCTTTTGATACACTATCTATTACCATGAAGATACCCTTCAGGCGATCCTATTAAGCAATTTGTGTGGCATACGAATTCCATTTAGTCCGGGGCTGGTGACGTAAAAAGTAAGCATGGTGGGTGTAATTTCTAGTTCATCCATCTGGTGTTGTGTTTGGGAACAAATTACGACATTAATGGTTTTTAGTGTTTGTTTCGTCACGAATTATTTTCTTCCTTTTACCCATGGAGCATTGCGACAGGAGACTTTAACTGTGTTCGTGATCGCAGTGACACGATATTTTATACAAAACTTTGTTATATAACCCATGTTCATATAATGGTGAATTCAAAACATTATTAAGCGACGGTAGCTAAGGTACAAGAAAGAGGGCTCGTATCGAGTTTGTATACTTTTAGTAGCATAACCGAGATGACTTATTCATCTAATACTTTATTTCTATTGAATATCTTTTGTATTCGACATGGGAACGCCCAGGAGACTGGCGTGTTTCAAAACACGTGTAGTTATATATTTTTATCTTAAAAACGCTTCTTTTATTATACGGGAGGCAAATGGTATTAAGGAATGCTTAGCATTTCAGTGTTTAATAGAGTCCTTTTTCTGTAGTCCTATTCTCTAACTACTTTTTATCTTGTAAATCCTATTAATCGGCTTTGGATGCCTATTACACTTTAATGGTATTGATTTTGTAATTGTAACTGAAGTTCATATAACGGGAGATTAGACGGGGGAAAATTATATTAACTTAACGAAACATTGAATTGTTATGTTAAGAGAAAGTAGAGTCGGGGCGAAAAGTTATAGATGGTTTGTTGCTAGAAATTAATTGTGGGTAATACTTTTACCATTAAATGATACAAGTTTTCCTTGTCTATTCTTTCTATGTACTATTATGAAACCCGCACGCCATTATATTGCCACACTGCGTCTAGCACTACCTGACCCCTGCATTCTGTACACCCTTTTCTCTCTTGCCATCGCGACGGTCATTCACCTTTTCCAGTTTATTATTTTTAGTGTCGGTCTGAAGGCGTCTTTTCCTTGGAATCAGAAGATACTCTCCGTTATATAGAGTGGACGCGAGCCTTGACTTCTTTAAACATTTACAACGAGGCCAAGCTAGTAAACTGTCTACTGGCACAGGCGTGAGCTAGACCGGGGATACGGGTCCGTTTAACTGGACCCCCTAGCGCGTGCGTGACTTTGCGTTTGTATTAGGGAACGGGTTAGGGAACGGGTTAGGGAACGGGTTAGGGAACGGGTTAGGGAACGGGTTAGGGAACGGGAACGG
>AIHY01014215.1:0-20018 GCA_000331125.1 Phytomonas serpens 9T
CCTCGCAAGACGACATCGTGAGATCGGTGAGATCGCGGAAGGCAACACCACCACCTCTCAAGCCCAGTGCAGGGCCTTGCTTTTGTGTTTAGAGGACCTTTCTAGGAATAAGGTATGGCGTTTTCGTGAAAAACACTCGGCCTTACTAGGTGAGATATGTTTAAAATTCCTTGCACCGACGTATCCCCAGAACATTCAGGCATACAATCGACTCCTCAAGAATCCAAGAGAATCACAGAAACGACAAGGCAACTACAGCAGTTGTGTTGAGGGCCATGAACAATATAGCCTTCCTCTTCTGACATACACAAAGCTTCTGCCCATGCTTGTCGAGACACTCTTTGACAAAGCTAAGGCTGTGCGCGATGCTGCACTTGGCCACGTATCGAATCTCTGTGCCAAGCTGGCTTCCATCCAGGCGTATCAACGATGCACACATGTGAAGTCTGAAGCGTTTTGTGAAACCGTAGGTCTACAGAAACCATTTTCGAGCTTATCTGGCTGCAGGAAAGAGCTGACACTTCCGATTGAGGAAGATAGGTTCGTGAGCAGCGTGTTGTGGCCCCTGATTACTAGCTACTCGATGGCTTGGAATACCTACTTGAATCGTAGTGCTCTACTACGCATTGCAGTGCATCTAGGTGTTGATGTGGAGACAATTTTGCTACCTTTACTGAGTGAATTGGCGCGGGATTCGGTCCCGAATGTGCGTTCAATGGTGGCCAAAATCATTCTCGAGGTACTCCGAAACGGCTCGCGCCGATCCATGCACAACAAGGTCAGTGAAAACTGTCCGTGCCAAAGTAGTCTAAATACTCAACAAGACAGCATTCAAAGCGATAGTGTTGATTTCATCACAACGTCTTATTCCACGGGTATAAACAAAATCGAAGGGGTCCGGAGGTATACTGCTACAGTTATGTCTGAAGCAGTCGCATCAATAGCACTGCGAAGATTCACGAATAAAGAGAAAAATGGTGTTGTGTTGATGATCTTGAAGCAACTATTGGAAGACAGTTCTGTGGATGTTCGAAATCAAGCAGCTGAGGCCCTCAGAGTATGTTTTTAGCATCAACAAAAATAAGAGGCGAATTAGAAAACTCTAGGTGATATAACAAATGACCTCTTCAAGCAAAAAGAGCTCTCTTGTCGCCACCCCATAGCTCTACTCAAATTGGTAAATCTCTTGGAGAATATGCATGAAACGATCCCGGTGCATTTAAAAGAAAAAATATCCTGCTATATTGTGTAGTGACGAAATCAATGCTAACTACACAAAATGTTGTATTAATCTATTTCTGCAATATATTTGTCACCCTTTCATTTTTATTGTGGTTGATATGATTGGTGTATGGAATTTCTTTTATTGACACACTCTCCCTGATACATAATGGTAGTGGAAATTGTCTAAGCGCTTGATGAAACATTATTCCAGCTGCATCGATTGGCAGTTGATATTTTTTGATGCATGTATTCACAAAAGTAAAGTCAAAAAGAGTTGAGAAGATAACAGACGGATATATTATGCATCTTTGGGCTTCCTTTGGAGAGGACGTGCCGTATTTTCCCCTTTTTCAGCCTTAAGCCACATTTCTTTACCAGATTATATTGATAACCTGGACTCACTTCTGTTTGATTTACCTGTTTGTTTTCGCTTGTCCTACATCTGCCAAGTCTATACAAACTGAAAGGCATCTTCAAGTAATAATACTTACTAAAGCTACTTTATCATACAAATGCTCTGCATTCGTTACATGCCTTCGTCAACGCGCTCGGTACTTTGCAAACGTATCGTACATCCTTTATCTTATCATAGGACCATTAAAAATTTCGCTGTGTCCTCATGCATGAGTAATCGCCGCACATTTACCTATATGGGATTGGAAAAACATTGTGAGGCTGCGTTCACACAATGCAACAGTACAGTCAGTCCGGTGCTAGCATGTGGTTGTGCAAAGCGTTTCTTCACAACAACATCACCCGTCTCAAATAGCGGCGGTACTATTGAAGGCACAGATCGTGCGGCACGGACTGCTATACCCCATTTGCCCTTCGCCTTTGCGACATATCCATCACAAGGACGTCGCTTCACTAATGGGTGTTGTCTCACTCGTTGCGCAGTCGGTATAGCGAGAGTGTCATACTGCACTTCATTTCGAACCATACATGTGCGAGGTAAAGCGACTGAAGCCGAGCAAGGAAGTAGTCGTTACGAGGGTGGTGAACGCGAACAGGAAGAAACTGAAGATGGCAGGAAGAACGGTGGCAAGAAGACGGGAGGACGGCAGCAGACTAGAGCCCGCACTTTCCGAGATCACATTCGAGGCCTCAAGGAGGACTATATGAAATTTCCTGACATTTATAATAGCGCCAACGCCATCAACTTTGTTATATTCACTGTCTTCTGTCTCTACAGTACTGGTAGCAACACTGAGGAAAAGTGGTGGATGGATCAATGGGGCCTGGACAACACGTTTCACCCTCCGGCCTGGCTGCTCCACTCGTTCCTCTGCCAAAATTTCTTCTCCATGGCATACGCCATGATGTTGTTGCATACCATGTGTCATGCCATGTTGCCGACAGTCGGATCAAGGGGCTTGCTTATCTACGTCAGCGCTACCGCGGCTATTTCAGGATTAATTGTCTGGCTTGGCAATCGTCTGTACTATGGTCCACATAAACCGGCTCCAGAGAAGCAGTTCGGGCCTTGGGATGTGGTATCCGCTTTGTTCATAATGGAGTATCTTCACTACGGTGTTAC
Organism: Phytomonas serpens 9T; assembly: GCA_000331125.1. Classification (NCBI taxonomy): domain Eukaryota; phylum Euglenozoa; class Kinetoplastea; order Trypanosomatida; family Trypanosomatidae; genus Phytomonas; species Phytomonas serpens. The sequence continues at coordinate 2,762 of AIHY01014215.1, forward strand.
CCCTATAACAATTCTAAACAGCTTTAGGAGTTGGGTTCGCTATGCGGTGTGGGTTGGGGAGATCTTAATTTTGTATTATGATTGGCAAACAACAGTCGTGGGTACTGCTGTCGGATTGGCGCTTTGTAAAGGCGTTCCTCGCTTCCGAGTTCCAAAGGCCACAGGTGTATAAATATTAAAGACTATAAAAGGACTTCTTTATGGAGTTAAGTAAGGAAATAACCTGGAAAATGGGTTCGATAAGCAATTGTGTTGATAGGTCTGTGCAGATTTTTGGCTTCTGGCTACCACACAACGTTTGAAACCCTCATTTAGTCAACAGTATGCAGGCTTTGGTTTTGTTGGTAAGTTGTGGTGCACATTAATTCTGCCACGCTCCTCTCTCGTATTATCGTGTGTGTAGAAGGGAAGTTTTAGCGATAAATTGCTTTTGGTTTTCGTTTTAGTGTGCAATGATTTATCGCACTGACTTTGCACTTCCCGCTTTGTCTGTCTACTCCGCACCCTGCGTCCTGCTGTTAAAAGTTGTATGTTTTTAAAGGTATTGAGGGACATATAAAAAACTTTTATGGTATCGAGTGTTGTGATGAAAATTGATCGATTTCTTGATTTCTTATTCCTCGATGGGAGTGTCTGGTGGTAAATGGGCTTCATTTAATCATAAAAACATCTTAACCCTCGTATTGAATTGTTCCTTATTAATCGATTTTTAGTATAGTTTATCCAACAACTGTTTTAGAAATATTCTTGTACGTACTCATAAAGGAAGGCAGGAATGGAATTAGTAGATGCAGATAATATTTTATTCCCGATTATTTCACTTTACACACAGTAGTTAGATATTTTAGCTCAGTGCTTGAATTATCTGTAGCACTTTTCTAGAACTATTTTCATTAAATACATCCTTAGAAAATTTTGCACATGCACATCATTATCCTCAACTCGCATCTTACGTTGCCCTCTCAGTTACCCAGGTCATCCAATCTACAAATTCGGTACCTCTTCTACTGATACTTGTTTAATTAAGTTTTCTCGGATACAAAATGATTGAATCAGAGGTGCTCGAAGCATTGCTACTGTCCAGAAGTAGTAACAGTTCTCAAGCCTCATCCATTGGTGCCTCCATCACTAGCTATCATCGACGATGTATCAAGCATCAATACTTTACCCATCATGGAAAGCATGTCTCTGGAGCTGAGGAGCGGATCAAACCTTAACGAGTAAATAAGTGAGCAGGAGGCCTGTTGATGTGCTCCTTGTCGCTTCCCCACATTTCCGTCTCTAAGGAAGTACAAATCCCTACCCCCGGTTTCCCTACGTCGTTTATTGGAAATTAGAGCATCACACTCACCACAGTGATGGTGCCAACACCATATTCCACGACCAATCTTCTCAACTACCTACATCTGATCTTTTATTACTACTGATTCCAGCAACAACGAGTATTAGGCAACTATCACATGCATCACTCACAGCAGCTTTCTTCAAAATGGCCGAGAAGTACCCAAACCGTCGTGGCTGAACCATCAGTAGCGTGCGATCTCATTCATAGAACGTTGACAGTTGGAGGAACACAATTGGATACAGCATTCTTCCATGACCTCATGTGCAACAGTGATAGAAGTCACAAAAGCCCCAACTTTCAGATCTCTTCTATTGATACCTCGCTTTCCAACATATCTACGATCAATATGGGGCTCCCTTGGAATCCCAGTGGCGGTGTGGGCCACATGTTGAACGGCGCAACTTTCTATCAAGCTACAGAGAAGGTAGCCAGGTCGGCAGCATACTCATCTCAGTCAATATCCAACACGCAACCATCATCTTAACCACGGTATGACGCCAGCGTCGCCAGGAATGACAGACACACGATCCGTACCAATGAACCTCCACCTCTTGTTGCGATACCCTTGCGCTCACCTTCAGTCATTCAAGTCTCAACTTTTTCCTCCTGTCCATACCCACCGGAGGCGTTCATATTGGTACATCACTCCCGTCGACGGTCTCGAGAACGTGATACACAATACTATCAGGGCGGGACAAGAGGCAGTATGCTTCTCCGTTCCGCCTACCAACCCTACATGGCCGCTATTCCTATCACACCGTGCCGAAGTAGAGATGAGCATATGATGAGTCTGCCTAATTATTCCTTTCCTAGGTCTTACAACAAAGATAGGTGGAACCTGTATCAGATAGAAAGTCGATCCCCATCTTACTTGAACTCCTCCCGGTGGCGCTATGCGGATTTGAAGTGGGAGCTGTGTGGGGTGTGGGGTGTACCACTCCTCGAGTTGCGGGTGTCTTCACTCTTACAATCGAACTCCGTTACATAGGAGTTCCTCTGGAACTGACCTCTATAGGAATCACTGTGACTCGATCTTAGATGCGTTTCTTTGCACTCAGCGGGCCCTGAGACGTCACCCTAAAGTTGAGCGAATTAGGTGCTGTGAGAGCGGGGGTAGTTTTAAGAACACAAGTCATAGCACCATGGCAACAGAAGGCTCGTCGCTTGTCTCAAACTGCAATCCATTGACTATGAATACTGGTATTTCTTATGCTGAAATAGCAACAACGTCTTTTGTTTTGTCGCCTACATTAATCAGTCCGACTCTAGCGTAAATGGTAGTTACAATGCTAGATGATCCTATAATCGGGAAAAAACGACCAAATGAACTCCCTTTGTTCATAGATTGCGAACTCTACTCTAGTGGTGGAAAAATAGACAATGGTGGCCACAAGAAAGGTGATATGCATTGGGACCTACTGCTAGAGAACTATTAGCCTTCGTATGGTTGTAATATAGAAATAATACACAGCAACGACTGTCGTAAGACTATAGACAGTGCCGTAACGATGTCCAATTCACCGAGCCATCCAACTTGTATTAATGTCTCCTTCATTCAAGGAATGCCCAAAGATGACATAGTGTCAGTAGCGTGTGACAGAAAAAGAAATCACTGGCATAGATGCAAACAGTAAAATTACGTATGGTCAGAGTAGGAATGCTTCTCCCCATGGGCTTCAGTCACTACAAAAATGGTTATTACTGCAAAGCAACGTGGATGATGAAACGAAAACTGACTGCATACCACTATCAACTCAGTGGCCATTGTATCACGTTTCTGATTACTTTTTTCGTGTTGTACAAAGCTCCAGAACCAGCAGTGGTAACAAGGGTTATTACAAAGAGAAAACACACAGTTGTAACTTGGAGGAATCCGGCAACTCCTTCCTATGCCTATACGGTGAACGTGTGTGGGGTCGTCAGTGGCATGGAAATGAAAAATACCGAGGCTTTCTTAGGGTGATGAATGAATTCTCTTCTCATTTAACGTCATTTGATTTTGGGAGTGAAGCTTCATGCTCCATACAATCAAATGACGTTACGATAACCGCACGATCAATGTCAGGGGTGGCACAGGAACGGTCATTATTGAGGACGCCGTCGCCATCCCCTGCAGATTTTGTTTTTCTAATGTCAACATTGGTCACACCTCCAACTGTTTACGAAGGTTAAGCAATGGCAAGAGATGAAAAAAATCGTACATATGTCTTTTTATCTTCCTCTAAATCGACGGACGATAGTGGCATCTTGGATCGTCTTTAACCGAGCTGCGTTTCCCTCTTACTCTACTATATCTCTTTCATGGAAAATCAGCTGCTCTGAGCTGGCGGCAGCGTCAGTAGGCAGTAATTATCATGGGCCCCAAGAAACTAGTCGTTGTGTGGTTGATTCCTTATGCTGATTTCATCGAAACAATCGAGCAAACTCTTCTGCTCCCTCCTCACATGTACCCTTTGCGCAGAAGCTCTTTGAGGGCATCAGCCAGTGCAATTCACACATGTCTTATGTGTGTCGCTGGTCTGCCTCAAGGGACGCACTAGACATTCCAGTTACTTCCGATGACGCCGCAGAGAGCAGAACGTTAGGTAAAACTACTTCGGACAAGAACAATGAAAATTTGAAAATATAGGCGACCCCGGTGCGGCAGATTGGGGTCCATGCCTTGGGTAATATCACCTGTCTCCGCCTTTCTCTTCCCACATTGTGGCTGCCACCTCATGCCAAGTGATCTTGATGACAACAACCGCATTCAGAGTTACGGTATGGCCCATCTCGCCAAGGTAGAAACTGCCGGAGATGACACTACGGCAATCGACTGCCTATCTGTAACAGGAAGTAGCGCGACGATGGCAGGCCTCCATTTGGTGTAGGCTCCATAGAAAGCGATGGATTCGTGGTATCAGCACCACTTCTACCCCATCTAGAATAACCCTCGCGCTAAGTTTGCATTCAATACCTCAACTCTTGAGGTTAACATCGTCGACAGGTTATCGCGATGACGTTCATGGTGTGCTTCGTATTCAAAGAAATAAGCATAATGAATATTGGGAATTGCCTATCGGTGGCAAGCCGGAGAGGCTAACCATTTCAATGCAGGTTAAGAGCAGTAAAGTGGAAGTTAGTGTGAACAAAGCATCTCGAAATTCTGACTTCGTGCTATATCCCCTCTTTCCATAACATAGACGGACTGGCCTTCATCTTTCCTTAAAGATCCCCACACGCCCTACCACGGCCGCAAGTAGTAACTATGAGTCGCGCAGGAATAAAGGGGCGATAGAACTCGGCGATGGCCCCTTGGATGTGCCAACATACAAGGGGCATCATCTTCTGCTTCATTCAGAACTTCATTGATGAACACTGCGGGAGGGTCATCATTGTGGTTCTCATGCGAAATCCCTAGACTGTCTGCTTTCATCTTGAAGCATTACTCGAATGGTAAAGAAATCAAACGTGTGAGAGGCGCTCCAAAAGTGCCAATGGAAGAGTGCAGACTGCCCTAAGTGTGTGTTTGTAGCTACGCTGTTTTATTACAGGCGAGGTAAAAAATGGTAATGCGGACGTCCATTATGGTCACCCATTTTTAGAACCTGTATGAAAGATATTAGGTTACCTACTACTTGCAACGGGCTGTTCGCCTGGCACATCTAACACGTGTGCACAGCAATGATAGATTGTGGAACGCCCCAAACTGGGGAAGTGTATATAAACCAGTTGTAGTTGAGGAGCAGTGACATAATTTTCCCAGCGTGGTATTACTACAATGATACAGTAAAAGTTGCAGAGCAAATAACAATAGCACTGAATATGGGTTCAGTGAGACTCAAAGAAACATTAACATCTTTGGTTAATATTTACTGCACCGGACTCTGTGGAAGTGTGTATCGTAAGCATTTGCCTATGGTCTTTTAGTAGTTGCTTTTTTATGGGCTTCTTTCATACGTAATGCCTATTTTTATCGCGATTTTTCAGGCACACATACAGGCACTGACACAAATTATGGAAATGGGAATGGATATGAGCTATTGATAATATGATGTAAACCGCTATTGACGCACCGACTGCACAAAAAGAGTTAACTCGCATCTCCATAAAGCTCTATTTACTGATGCATAATCCATATATTAGGAAGTATCTGTTGTACTTTCTTGTTCTCTACGGAAAATGAAATTATCGAAATATGCTTACTTACAAGGCTTCCGTCTGCAGTTATTGATGGATTCACTTGCTTTTTTCCTCATGACAACAACGCATATATATATTTGATCAATTTATTGCCTCATATCTTTTTCTGAATTCCGTCTCCTTCTGTGTATTTAGTCGATGTGTTACACCTTCGAAAGTAACATACCCAAAAGGATCAAATTAAAACGGAACCCATACGAAGTTTTCACACCTTTTACTGAAACAAAACTTGCTGCCATTATGAGTGATATCAAGTTTCACGATCATGAAAAAGATGAATTGATCCTAGCCGAATCAGTCAACCAATTTGAGAATATCAACAAAAATATATATGCTTCATGTAGCCTCTGCAAGAAGCAGAAGGGAACAAACCGATGTAGCCTTCACAGCGGTAGTAGTGGCAAGAATTTATTACAAAAATTACCTAATCAGACTCTACAAGAAATTAAAAAGGCATCACTTAGTGGGAACCCATCTTCAGTATATGGAGACAGAACCTTTACAATTTACATCAATGGCCTCCCCGTATTAATCTCGAGTGTAGAGCCGTTTGTGAATCCACAGAAACTATTTCCGCAGTCTGGTTTATTATTTTTGGATGTTACTTCTCAGATGCAGATGACGAAAGTATCTGAATCGCTAAAACAGAAATATGGGAGATTGCTTGCAGACAGTGAATCTGAGCGAGAGCGGCTACGTAAGAAGCTAAAAATTCATCGAATTCAGATTGCTCGAATTGATCAGCGCATGTCGAAATGTCGGAAAGGAGAAGAACACAACATTACAATGGAAGACACAGAATCTGCTGGTGGGTGTGTTCTTAATAAGGTGCGGACTATAATCTCTTCAACACCGTGTCCTGAGCTTTGTATGACTAATCAAACATTTGCAACCACTGTGCTAGGAAATTGCAAAATGAAAGGCCATGATGCGTATGGCAACAATACGAATCTTGAAAAAATCACACTAGCCGCCAATGAAATCGCATTACTCACACGGCGAGTCTCAAACTTAAAGAAAGAGCTACAAAAATCGTTGACACTGATACCACCGCCTATACTACTGTTGCCGTCTGCATGTGACGGCTGTGTGCGCGTCCACGCCAATCACTATTACCGTACTGCGAAATTCATAGGCGAGCATTTGTGTCTGACAGGGCGGCTCGAACCCTTTTTGGTTGCTCCGCTCACCCACGAAGCCAATTCATTTTCATCCCGAGGTTGTGAGGGTTTGGTTAATATATCTGGGCAGGATCTGACCAATATAAGCACGGAATGCACAAATAGCACTTCATGTAATGTAGTGACGCATGAAATGAATAGTAGCTCCCAGGTGAGTGAAAATGAATGGGTTCAGTTAGAGATGGTTGGGATTCACAATTACCTGAAGAAACACCCAAATGCTACTGCAGGCGAATTTTTCAAACTTCAAACGGAGGAAAGGGCCGCGTATACTACAAAACCGCTTTAAATTAGTACGTAAGTCTAATACAGCGATTCACGTTCGATAACTTCCCATGAGTTTTATTGTTTTTATCCTCTTTTGTGGAAGTTTAATCCATTTGTTTTCTTTACTGTTACTATTGTTAAATAAATAATCATTGCAAGTTATTGTTTGGTGTAGATTAATGGTGAAGATGCAAAAGACGTGCCTCTAATTTACCCTCGAATCCTTCCACGAATCAACAAGAATAGTTTATCTTTGAAGTTCTTAAAGGTAAAGCAAGCACGTGGGTTGTTATTTATTAAAACGTAGAGAAACTCAAATGGTATTGGCAGAGCCAACTGATCCAAAAGGCTCATCTCCAAATCTCAATAATGTAGATTGTAGGGGGTCTGGGTGCTCTTCGCATATTTATAACTACATCGTGGAGCGTGCTGCACCTAGCAAGTTGTGCCAGATGCGTCATGTTCAGCCGAAGCCGTACACACCACTCTACCCCGACATCATTGCCCGTGTCACACAGTCCAATGACTACACCCTGCGCCCGCCACCATATGTCGTGCAGCAGACGCTAATGGAATTTTACCGTGTCTGTAACGGCCATTATGGCATTCACTGTGAAATACCCAGCTCGATAGAGCTGCTTACAATGCAAGGCTATCATAACAACGCTAATCAGAGTGGTGGTGGAAGTATACAAAGTGTGGCATCGTCGTCGTCGTCATCACCCTGTTTATCGGCATGCACAAGGACAAGTATTTCAGCAATGCCGAACAAGCTAGTAGCCACTGCGAAAAGCGGGAAACGTGATGTGACGGATGAAGAAGCGATGAAAGCGAATGATTTCACCAAAGTCTTGGATGATTATCGAATTACACAGCTCCGCCGCAATGCTCAGCATCAAGATACGTATAATGGCCGAAGGCTGTGCATGTACTTCAATACACGTGAGGGCTGCCGCCGGGGTCCCTATTGTGAATTTCTTCATGTGGATAAGAACGGGGCATTTGCGCAAGGCCGCCGTGCAGAAAGTGACCCATAAATGCGGTATAGAGTATCGCTTCCTCGAGGTAGCATTACAAGAAGAAAGAAATAATCATCTGATTATATAAACCAAAACGATTTCAATAAAGTGGAACTTGTGTCTGTAATATGACATGATTAAACCATTAATGTATGTCTCTTTCCGTTGATATAGGGTTCCTATTGTTGATGATACAAAGTACAAGGGTTTAAATCCCGCTGTTTGGTGTTTCTTCTCTACTTATATTTCTGCTTCTACTAGCATTAAATTACATTGCTTTAGCTTTCCTTTGGTGTGTTTTGTTGAAATAAAAATAGCTTAAAAAGGGTAATTATATTCGCATAGCTTAACCAAATAAATCTATATTTGCGATTTCCATTCGAACAATACGCAACAAACMAAGCCATATTCCGCTAAAGGACGATGTCACGAGCTAGTCGCCTATGGTACCCCTTCACTTATGTAATGATCTTTTTTAGCATTGTCCATTATCAACTATGTCTTGCTAGTGATCTTGCCAACCCGGAATTCATTGATGGTTTGTATTACTACTCCATCTTTATTAGCAGCAATGACGGTAATGTCGTCGATGGCCCCTCTCATTTTGGTGTAATGTGCTTTCCTTCCATCTCTGCTGCACAATACGGTAAAGAAAGTATTGTTTTCTGTGACATGTGCAGGGGTGGGTCATCGATTCGCAAAATCAATCGAAGTGGTTTATTCACCCTCGCTGGCTCACTGAAGAAGAGAGGATTTACGGATGGGCCACCTGGTACCGCACTTTTTGAAGGTAGGAGTTATGGCTCAAATATTGGGAACGGTGTCAGTGTTAATGGTGATACAATTTACATCGCTGATTCATGGAATAATGCAATACGTACTATTTCATCAGAGGGTATGGTACAAACATTGTTTGATGGTAATACTAAATGCACTAACAAAGGCGTTAAATACCCAAATAATGTCGCTCCATATATCTACTCGAGTGATTCATCGAGTATACTCATATCAGATTATGGCAACAAGCGCATTCTTACGGCGATTCTTTCCCCCACCGTCTTAGCTCCATCCTTACTAACTGAGAATATTGAGGCGGACCAGTTGTTGGTAACAAAGAACAATAAAATCCTTTACTACACTGTGAAAGATGAACCCAATGCGCTGAAGGCTATGAGCTTAACGAATAATAGTAGATGGGATATTGGCCAGTCTAATTGCTTAGGCTACAAGGGGTCTCTCGCCTTAACAAGTGATGAGGAGGAGCTGTTATATTACGGAATTTCAGGAAACGTAATAGGGGTTTATTCTATCAGCACGAAATTTCCTCGGAAAGGAGAACAAAAGTGGTGCCCGAAACTAAAATTCAAATGGCCAAATAAATTCAAAGAAATTCGCAATGTGGTAACGCGTGATGATACTAGTTGGTGGGTGATGACGAATACATCCCTATATTTGGTTTCGACAGAACCTCCAACTCCTGACAGCAGCAGTGGGAGTAATCACACCAGTGAGGGCAATAGGAGCAGCGGGACTAGTAACGGCAGCAGGAGTAATCACACCAGTGAGGGCAATAACAGCAGCGGCACTAGTAAGGGCAGCAGGAGTAATCACACCAGTGAGGGCAATAACAGCAGCGGGACTAGTAACGGCAGCAGGAGTAATCACACCAGTGAGGACAATAACAGCAGCGGGACTAGTAAGGGCAGCAGGAGTAATCACACCAGTGAGGGCAATAGGAGCAGCGGCACTAGTAACGGCAGCAGGAGTAATCACACCAGTGAGGGCAATAGAAGCAGCGGCACTAGTAACGGCAGCAGGAGTAATCACACCAGTGAAGGCAATAACAGCAGCGGGACTAGTAACGGCAGCAGGAGTAATCACACCAGTGAGGGCAATAGAAGCAGCGGCACTAGTAAGGGCAGCAGGAGTAATCACACCAGTGAGGGCAATAGAAGCAGCGGCACTAGTAAGGGCAGCAGGAGTAATCACACCAGTGAGGGCAATAGGAGCAGCGGCACTAGTAAGGGCAGCAGGAGTAATCACACCAGTGAGGGCAATAACAGCAGCGGGACTAGTAAGGGCAGCAGGAGTAATCACACCAGTGAGGGCAATAACAGCAGCGGGACTAGTAACGGCAGCAGGAGTAATCACACCAGTGAGGGCAATAACAGCAGCGGGACTAGTAACGGCAGCAGGAGTAATCACACCAGTGAGGGCAATAACAGCAGCGGGACTAGTAACGGCAGCAGGAGTAATCACACCAGTGAGGACAATAACAGCAGCGGGACTAGTAACGGCAGCAGGAGTAATCACACCAGTGAGGGCAATAGGAGCAGCGGGACTAGTAACGGCAGCAGGAGTAATCACACCAGTGAGGGCAATAACAGCAGCGGCACTAGTAACGGCAGCAGGAGTAATCACACCAGTGAGGGCAATAAGAGCAGCGGGACTAGTAACGGCAGCAGGAGTGATCACACCAGTGAGGGCAATAACAGCAGCGGGACTAGTAAGGGCAGCAGGAGTAATCACACCAGTGAGGGCAATAGAAGCAGTGGGACTAGTAACGGCAGCAGGAGTAATCACACCAGTGAGGGCAATAACAGCAGCGGGACTAGTAACGGCAGCAGGAGTAATCACACCAGTGAGGGCAATAGGAGCAGCGGGAGTAGTAGCGGCAGCAGTTATAAGGACCGCAAGCACGCCATTGCGGCATTTCCAAGTGATGCCCTGCCCATAAACGATAAGTGTCTCATGTCGCAGTTCTTCTACTGGGTTCGTGTGGACGTCGCGATTGCCTACAAGACTAAGGATTATCTCACACAGTTTGAGCCTCTTGATGACGACGAAAAGTTGTTTCCTGGTTCGTTTAATGTGTCGGGATTGTGTGGTGCTATTTCTGCCAGTAAAAGCAAAGATGATACAATCACTTTTCTTAACTTTTGGGGTCCCCCAGCCCTGTCACCGAAACACACGCAAGGTGCGTTGACAAATTCAAATTGGAGTTTCACTAGAAAATTTCTTGATGATCAAGGGGGTGAGAAGGCACCTTTTTGTTTCATTGATTGTGGTAAACAATGTAAGAGCATCACCTTTAATAAGAAATTGTGTGAGGGATACAAAAGTCCCTTAGAGGATGGAGTGCGCAAAGGAATGATTGTCTCGTCAGTGATCATGGGAACTGGAGCTGCGGTTCTCTTCGTACTCATGATTCTGAGTCCCAGCAATGTACTAACAGCTTTGATGATGATTCCCATCATTTAAAAAGTAAATAAAATGAGTTTCAGCATTCAGGAACCCAGATGATGCTTTGTGTCACCTTAGCCATAAAATCCAGGTGCTATTAATGAATAACAGAACACAACCTTTCTTACACTTTTGTCGGAAGTACATATGTGTGCGTGTGGAATCAAAGTCAAGGAGTAAAGGAAAGATGACGAAGACTAATACTCCAAATGCAGGTCCTTAAATGGCATAAAACAAAAGTCTATATGCTCAGTGGCCAGCACCCCCCTCTGCCACCTTTCTCCGCCACCTCTAGCTGTACCATATTTCCCATGTGGCGAAGGATTTGATAACAAATTAGATTGAGAGAAAAGTGTGGGTAAGAAAATGTGCTATAGTATAGGGCTAAATGATGTCTTTACCTGTAGAAATCACTTTCTATTAAAGTACGCGTACCAATTTACTATCCACAGTTTTCCTCATTTTTATGTATTACGCAATGTTATGTAAATAGGTGAGGAAGTTGCTAGATATTTTCTTCCGGACAGAAGGGGGTGCTTGATTTTTGAATTATGTGCACATTTTTACACTAGATGTGTCTCAGATCCTTTGGAAGTCATCACCCCTTTCTGTGGTATTTGATCGAGAAACAAATAAAAATGCTCGGTTTCCGATGAAAGAAGGTAATCAGACAAAAACGCTGGTGCTTTTCTCCTGGGTTATGTATCCCCCTTACTAACTCTTACTTATTATGTAATCTATTTGATTTGCCTTGGAATAAATGTAAACTCTATGTAACGTGTACATCTATCTTTTCAGCAAAAAGAAGTATGCAAATGCAAAAACAAATGTGAGGTGACAATGGAAAAAGAAAAAAAAATGATAATGTGCTGGAATGTTTTATAAAAAACATTTTAAATTGATTTCGAGCTATACTTTGTCAGCTTTCAACTTTTCTCAAGGCATACCATTTTATCATGCATGCACAGGTGATAGCTATAGGCTCAAAAGATGGTAAATTTTAAAGTATACACATGCTGCATCTTATTTGTGGCAGCTCTTATTTCCTTTTTATCCTTTCAAACGGATGCAAAGATTGCTCTGATTCCAGAATCCTCGACAGTGGCTGGTATTTTGGGTATAACTCGTGATGATGATGGCTTCCCTGGTCACAGCACCGTCGCAAATCCAAGGGGAATGTGCTTATTAAGCAATTCTGAAGCTGGAGACATGCTGGTTATCGCAACTGTGCATAGATTTCGAGTGCTTAATTGTACTAACTACTTGGGAAATTGGTTCGGGAAGGACCCCGTGCAGGGCATCACTAACAATAATGGGCCCATCAGTGAAGTGCATCTCTCAGATCCAAAAGGCTGCGCCCGCCTCACCCACTCCGCATCATCCAAAAAAAGTGCCACTTATTATGTAACCGAAGATGAAAATGTGAGATGGGTGGACAATGGCATCGTGTACTCGACACCTTTGAAAGGCGCTGTAAGTCTGGAAGGAATTGCCATATATGGTTCGAATTTGTTTGCGATTGAGTTGAATAACCCTTGTGTGTTTCGATGTGGTATCACCTCCGAGAAAGTATCCCCTGCGGATTGCACTATGCTTAACCTCGGTGACTTACCCAAAGACAGTCCTTCGGGACGCAAGATCGCGGTCAGCAATGATGGTATCTTTATTTCATTCAGTAGCGGACTGAATTGGTATGATAGTGAAGGCAAATTACTTAACTCAAGGACTGAGCTTCCCATACGTGATGTGGCCCATGATCCGTACTCAAATACATTGTGGGTCGCTACGTCGTCAGCCGTGTACAACATGAGTGTCACTCCCATAAAAAAACACATGCGTTTTGACCTTTTTGCAGGTACAGAGAATGCATCGTGCATTGTGACTGACAACAAGGATGGAGTTAACCCAATATTTTGTGGTATCGAGCATTTGTATGTCAAAAGCCCAGATGAAATATATCTTACATTTTCATCAGATGGTGTCGTACGCGCTATAGTGCTCCCACCAAAGATTGTTGAGATTCTCTTTGAAGATAAACCTTTTCCGATTAACATGACAGGCGCGGAAGCGTCCCTCAGCAAACTATATGATTTATTGGATAACTCCGTCAATAGTAAACTCAAAACCAGTGGCACTCGCGTAAACCGCACCGATGGTACCGTCTTAAGCAATTGGACAACTAAATTAAGTTTGATTATTAAGCAGCGCGAGTTTGATGACGAACGGACTGAATCTGAAATACGAAAAATGACCTTCCCAGAGCTGGCAGGGGCACTCGATGCGTACTACAAAAATACTGATCAGGTGGTTTATTGTGATACCATCCTTCTACCAGTATGCAACACTTCCATCATGGACACTATTAAGCACGCCATCACCAGTTATGTTAGGAATACCTTGAAATACCAGCTTATCTACGCTGATCCATTCCGGACAGTTTCTATGGATGCTAGTAGAAATATCTCTCTTTTGAAACTTTTAATGCCAGCCTCTTTCGAAAATCAAACGACTCGGGATCTTCTTTCTAATGCACAATTTCATCAGCTTATATTGAAAGTTATGCAGGATATTTACCCGTCGGACCACAAGTACACTGTGAAGCTTCCGATGAAAGTCTACAACTTCGAGAAGCTCTCACCGTATCTGGAACAGCAAGCACGTCTGAAGATTCTGAACATCACCGAGGCTCGACTGCGTCAATGTGAATCCCAAACCATCCGCACCAATGGCAATGTCCCTCCCCTCAGCTCGCCGCAATTCTCCTGTATACCAAGAGTTTGCATTTCAAACCGAACCCTTGTTCCTAAGTTCGATTATCCTACTGGTATCAATGAATTTGAAACTTTTATTCCCGAATCTCATATTTATAGCTTCAGTATTACCAAGTGCCTGGATGATACAAATTGGGATGAACTAAGGTTTTGGATCGACAATACGACTATTGTCAAGCAATACAGCCAGTGTGATACAGGATGTATTGTAGGAATTGCGTTGGGGGTTGCTGTTTTTGTCGCCATAATAATCATCCTGGTGGTGGTACTAGTCTCGAAGCGCAGGCGTCTAGCCACGGTGTTGGTGCCGAAGACCTCAAATGTCTTGAATAAGAAGGTTTTTATCGATGAACTGCGCTAAAGGTGGCCTTAAGAGGTGAAAAGAGTAGCACAAGCAAAGTAAAATACACTCGAAGCGTAATGTATGATATCCGTTTAACGGTACTGTGGAAAAAGAGATGAGTGTATGGAGATTAGGGCCCCCTTACTAGCGCTGCTAAATCGTAATATTGGTGAAAATGTGATGCCAACCTTTTTATCATATTTTCTTCAAGCATAAATAGGATGGATGCATTGATTTTCACTTTATTATAGATACTCATTGTGGAACAGCAGATCTTATATGTATCTGAATTAATATGGCTAGACACATTAACAAAGGGGGAACGAAAAACGGGACTCAGCTTACTTTTCCTTGGTGCTATATTTTCAATTATCAAATGGGAAATGAAATTCATTACATGTGTAGTAATCTAGACACCTCTTCTGAGTGGCTTCCTGAAAAAAAAAATAGATTGAGGCTCAAACTCACAATTTCGAAATAGAAAATGAAAGCCCCACCGGAAGCTGCCCAAATAGATATTCTCGTTTGGAATTTTCTATCACAAATGTACTTGATTTAAATATTCCATCGTCTCGATTTACGCTCTGATTTTGATTTGTAGTTATTATCAGACCTTCTATTTTTTGAATTGATGTAAAAATCACACGTGCAGAGATGTTTCATGGGAAAATAATTCGGATCCTTCGTATTACATAGTGGTATGCATTAACTCTGTTTTATGGTAATTTACTTACTTGACATTACCTCATACTTCGTGATGCACAAGAATCAAGGAAATCATTCTTCATCAAGGAGAAACATAATATATTCTGATTAAAGGTATCAAATACACTATAAATAATTCTAGTAGTAAGAAAAACAAACTGCATATTATTCGAGGAGTCCTTACGCTTGCGGCAGCCAGCTGCTTTGGAACCGCTTGCTATTTGCTTTGTAATAGATATAAAGCACCGTCCCCGGTTGATTACAGACTATATATTCCCGAAAAGCACACGCAGTGTACGAAAATCAGCAATGAGTTATTATCGGATAGTATTCCATTTCCTGTTGTGCTACCGCCAAGTGTCCCATCTGAGAAAAGTGAAAACGTTGCCAAGTTATTTCTAGAGCAGTGTAAGGATGCCAGCGCTTTGGGTTTGCCTTCCAAGGGTGATGTGCGTTGCTACGGTAGCTACTTAGCGAGTCTTAACTATGAGCGGAGAATACCAAACTGGGTACTCGAAGTACTAGACTACCATCAACTCCGTGAGCCCTACGGGAAAGCCCCCTGCGGTGATCAGAATCTGAAGCATAAAAACGACAAAAATCTAGAAGACAAAGAGAAAGACTGTGTTGCATCGCGTAGCCGAAGCGCCTTTTACCCTGACACAACGGTACCACGTGCGTTCCGTGTGAAACCTTCAGATTACACAACACACGGTCTCAGCCGTGGGCATCTTGCAGCCGCGCAGCTTCACAAAGCGTCCCAAGAAGAACTAGATGCTACATTTAACATGAATGCAAACATTGTGCCACAGGACAGAACCTTGAATACAATGGACTGGCTGCGACTAGAAAATCTCACTCGCAGACTAATCCGTGAGATAAGTTTCAGTGACAAGTCCCCCAAACGCTACATAACGCATGGTGGAAATGTGGGGGGAAAAAATGGTAAGTTGTATGTTGTCACTGGGCCGGTGTTCTTACCAACAGAAGTTATTGTGGAACGCCACGGTGGCCGTGCAGTGATGCTAGCGCCGTGCGATCGTCCGTCCATATCCAAAGTACGGAAACAAATCGTTCAGTACGAGCTGACTGGTAAAGGTAATCAGATGGTCGCAGTGCCTACACATCTATTCAAAGTTTTACTTGCGAAGACGTATAATGAGAATGGTAGTGCGCGATATGAAACTGCAACCTTTCTTTTACCCAACAAACCTATCATTGAGGAGCTGCCACTATCGTGGTATCAGGTACCCATGGAAACGATTGAGCATGTGACGGGGCTTGTGTTCTTCCCACATCTCAATCATTCCCAGTTAGGGAATCTATGTCACTCATACCAATGCAATGCGCCAACCGAGCCGTTGTTCCGACGATATCGCCAGGTTGCCTGGCTACAGCATGCAGAAAGCATCCCGGAGCTTCAACGCATCTATGCCCACCTTGAGTCTGAAAGCTTAAAGAGGAAAGAATCTGTGGATACTGTGATCCAGAAAGAATATCAAAGAAAAGTGAAGGAATTAACTGCCGAAACAGTTTCACGCATTGATAAATCCTAGTGTCTATCTGAATATATTCGCATTTATGTTTCCTTGAGAATATAGTACGATCGTTCTTCCTTTGTTGCTCCATTAATTGAAGACAGCGAAAACGCCATATGTATTGATGATGCGTGATTCCGGGGTTAATGGGGACTTGTAAAGCTTAAAATGCCCTTGATGCTGGATTCTATAGAAGTAGCTCTAAGGGATCTACTCCCATTCATAGCATCGCCTTTCCACAGTGACATCTAGGTATAAAATACCCACTCGTCAAAAATCCAACTGCACATTCCCTTGGGATTTGGCTAGTCCTCAAATGGGGTGATTATATAAAGGAAAAAATACCCCTCTGGACCCCAAGGCCATGGGGTGCTAAAATAAAATGGTATAGTGAAGTGTTCAGATGCGTATCGGTGCGATATGCTAGCGCCGTCCTGACGAGGCCGGCCACCCCATCGTGATCATATGACTGCGTGCACAGGATTGAGAAGGGAGATGGCTACGGTAGGAAGGTTGAGGGCTTAGATGATTTCGGAGGTCCCGGGAGCATGGAAGGGGGGCGCCGCCTCACATTGCTCTCCACCGTGATGTATCGCAAATAGATTCATATACGAATGGGCATTCATGAGCATCCGATGTCCTTTAAGTTGAATCGGCCAATGC